>JAJKFI010000007.1:6825546-6891176 GCA_029204185.1 Lerista edwardsae | reverse complement strand
GAGAGAGAGAGAGAGAGAGAGAGAGAGAGAGAGAGAGAGAGAGAGAGACTGACTCAATGTGCTTTGTCTGAACTTCTTGTTTTCCATTCAATGAGTGTTTCCCAACCTTATCTTGAGGAGACATCCACATCCTCTTCCCCACTGCAGGATGCAGTACCCACCCCACTGGTACGGCTGCTTCAGCACTTGAAAGTTGGATAGGATTGGGCCTATAGCAATAGTTATAGCCTAGTACTGACTGGAGACAAGAAATTCTTCCCTTGTGATGGGAAACGAAACCATTAACTACTTGTGCCACTGACAGAAATTCATGGGGACTTGTACCATTGCTAGTAAGGCAACTGGAATGTCATCCAACCCTTTCCTATTCGTTTGTTTGTTATATTTGAGTAAACTAATGACCTTCTTTTCTGTTCAGAAAGCGTCGAGCAGCTTAACTGAGGCTTCCAGAGCTCTCCCATTCAGGCACATATCAGGTTCACACACGGTTAGTTTGGACAATAGTTTGGTCAGTGGCTGCTTCCAGACCATTCACTCGGCCTTGTCTGTTGCTTGTAGCTGTGATGCATCTGACACAATTGTGTCCCTTAAAATAAGATTTCCCATTAAATTAATGTCTGACATCCTTACCCTGACTGTGAAGCTTTGGGCTACTGGTTTACTTATCTGCAAAACTAGAAAACAGCTGGTGGAAAAGCTTTTCTGGCTGCTGCACCCAAATTGTTGACTTCAAGCCTGAATCAAGTGTCACAGATATGGGATTTACAGTGTCATTCGTGTCTAGTACTTACTACAGAGCTGTTTGCTGAGATTTTAAAATGCACTCTTTGCAATTATCTCTCAGCAACTAAAAGATTATCTACTTAAACCAAACTGTGAGCTTGCCAGATACCCTTAAGTAGTTTGCTGTTTCCCAGCAGTAACAAACTGTTAATCCCGATAACCAGAATCTCCATTACTCAATGAGTAATACGTTTGTACACCTCTTCAGGGCATAGTTGGAACCTTTCAGTGCTTAATTTCTAAGAAGGAAATAGCCAAACCTCAAACCTGCATGAGTTGCATACCCTTTGACCTCAAAGCACTTCTTGGTAATCCATATTGGTGAGGTAAAGGCATTCTGAACTTCCAAAGGATTTCTTTATTTTATACATACATACATACATACATACATACATACATACATACATACATACAATCTCAGGTGGGTTGCAAAGCACCTAGAGAGCAGCCATATTGAAAATATGGGAAGATGGGATGTTCGAAGGGGGAGGGCTGTGTGGCTTGTATCAAGGTTGTAAATAAGCTTTTTTTTTTCCCCTGTTTGATTCACTTTACTATTAGAGAATGCAAGGAGATCCAATCAGTTTGCGTAATTTTGTACATCTCAATCATGTTCCCCCTTGCCTTTTTTTCTAAACATACAAAATTATGCAAAGAATGGATAGGGCGGATAGAGGGATGTTCCTTTCCCTCTCGCACAGCACTAGAACCAGGGGACAGCCCCTAAAATTGAGTGTTTGGAGAGTTAGAACAGATAAAAGACAATACTTTTCTACCCAGCAGGTAATTAATCTGTGGAACTCCTTGCCACAGGAGGTATACAGGCATGGCCCGGTATCCTATTTGTTTGTTATATTTGAGTAAACTAATGACCTGTAAACTGTTCTAGACCCTCCTGTGGATCCCTGAAACTGTGGATACTGAGGACATCTTTTTAAAGATAGGGGAACATTAAACAAATACCTTTTTTTTTACCTTATTGCTGCAAAACCAGTGATTTCACCTATCTTTTTAATAGGCATCCCAGTATCCATGGTATCCATGGATAACTAATGCCCTGGATACCGAATCAGTGGATACCAAGGCATGCCTGTACCCACACAATCTCCCGGTGTTCCAGGTTGCGTCAATAGTCTCATGCCAAGCATTTCCCAAACTGTGACATACTTTATCTTGCAGTGACAGACTTTATCTTCCTGGGCTCCAAGATCACCGCAGATGGTGACTGCAGCCATGAAATTAAAAGACGTTTACTTCTTGGGAGGAAAGCTATGGCGAACTTAGACAACTTAATCAAAAGCCGAGACATCACCCTGCCAACAAAGGTTCGCATAGTCAAAGCGATGGTTTTCCCAGTAGCAGTGTATGGATGTGAGAGCTGGACCATAAGAAAGGCAGAGCGCCAAAGAATAGATGCTTTCGAATTATGGTGCTGGAGAAGACTCTTGAGAGTCCCCTGGACTGCAAGGAGGTCCAATCGGTCCATCCTACAGGAAGTCAAGCCTGATTGCTCCCTGGAAGGACAAATCCTGAAGCTGAAGCTCAAATACTTTGGCCACCTCATGAGAAGAGAGGACTCTTTAGAAAAGACCCTCATGCTGGGAAAGATGGAAGGCAAAAGGGGAAGGGGGCGGCAGAGGATGAGATGGTTAGATAGTGTCACCGAAGCAATGAGCATGAAATTGGGCAAACTCCGGAAGCTCATGGAGGACAGGGAGGCCTGGCATGCTGTGGTCCATGGGGTCGCGAAGAGTTGGACACCACTTAGCGACTGAACAACAACAACAACAACAACAACAACAACAACAACAAGCATTTCCCTCTTCAGAAGAAGGATCTCCATGGAGAGACTGGAGTACAGAGTTGTGAGCACATCGGGGGCGAGACTTACCTAAAGCGTAACCTTGGATGGCGTTTGCGGTTAGGGTTGTCTAACCACTGCTACAGTGTTTCAGCTCCTCCCACTGAGTAGTGGAATCAACCATTTTTGTCACAAACTTTCCTCAGTTGGCATTTTTTTCCTCCCTCTGAAAGATGAAACATCATTATGTCATTTTTATCAAACGCAAAGTCAAGTGCCAAGTCAATCATCCCCAATAGCGCCAAACACAGCTCAATTTTATCAGGAACATGTCAAGTACATCAATCAGATATGACTTTCCTAACTGCCTCTCCTGATCCCAGTTATCTGTCTTGCAATTATCCCTCTTTTCAAAGACCACAATTATGCACTGAAGAAATTACCATCCATATGAGTGCGTAATGGGATCTTGTCAGTGAAGAGAAATTATCTTTGTTTAGCCCATTACTTCAATTTACCACACAAACACCTTGTTTTGGAGAGTACGGCATGTGTTAGAGGACATGTCATAATTTACCGAACAGCAGGCTTGCTCTGTTGTGCCATGCTAGGGTGCTTAGAAAGTCACCAAGCAACAATGAATCCTGCTTTCCTGTCCCATATGAAACATAAAGAAGGTACAAACGTATTGCCCAACTGAAAAGAGAAAACCAAGTTCTGCCAAGATGCGAATAAGTGCAGCTCCAAATCCTAGACATCCATATTGCTGCTCCACTCCGGAGTACTTGGGGGAGGGCGAATGCCAGCCCTTTCCTTTCCCCTGGCTTCTCAACTCTCATTCATGCTCTCACCTAGCAGGTTGCTAAGCCAGCTTCAGTCCTCCATTTAGGGTGCAATCCTAAACGGAGTTAGGCCGGCATAAGCTAAGCCAGCAAAGTTTGGCAAGCACAAGGGACACCGTAAAGTATGTTTGGATCACTTGCGGAGTCAGAGAGGCCAGCACTCAAACGTGAGCCATCTTCTTGACTCTGGGAGTAGTCCAAAATCGCTTTATAGTGGCCCTTGTGCTGGCCAGACTTTGCTGATTTAGCTTATACCAGCCTAACTCCCATTTAGGATCGTGCTCTCAGTCATCTTGCCCTCTCCCCAATCCTGGAGGTACTTACAGGGTTCCCAAAGTCTAAATAGGACTTTGGGAACCACTTATCTAGGGAATAATGCAAAAGAAGCTGGCAAGGTATTATCGAATTTATATCCTTATTGCATATTGAATACAGGCAAGTAATAACATACTTCTTTGTGTGTTTTAACCCTTCTCTTTTTAGGGGGATTACTATCTATTCACAGCTAGAGCAACCCTATTGGACTCCACTGGGTGCCAAGTCTCATCTTCTCTGCCCTGTGATGAAAGATGCCCTGCTCAGATCCGAGTCTGCACCCACCATGCTGGCTGCAAGGATCATAGCATACGATGAGAGGTGAAATATCTCTTTTGAAGAGGCTGGGGAGTGGCTTGTTATTTTTAGCTTTATACCTGGCCTTGCAATCAAAATTAGCCCCATGGCAGCTTATAACAATACAAAGCAAGCCAGGGACATTTAGTCCCCTGACCAATGACAGAGGCCAGAGTTTGTTGCTCTGTTGCATTGCCCTTGCCAGTCACTGGAAGTTAGAGCAGCGTTCTTTTCAGGTGCGGTATGCAGGTGTGAGCGGTCTGCAGTTGCAGCATTCTTTGGCCGGGGGGGGGGGGGGCTGCTGCCCTGCCCTGTAGCATGATGTTCATCCTGGGGGGTCAGAGTGCAGCCTCTCAGAGGCTCTTGGTTCCTAGTGAATACCCCTTCCCAGCAATTAGGTATTGTCAGGGTGGAGGAAATGAAGAACCAGGACAGGAAATGCTTTGTTGTGCAAGGCAAAGAAACAGAACAGTTCAGGCCATGGGAATGTCAGGCCTGGCACAGGAGTCCAGACCTGAGTTACTCTTTTGTTCTGGGAACAATAGCCATGGCATGAGGCCAGCCATCTGTCTGCTGCATCCTGCTTTGTTGTTGTTGTTCAGTCGCTAAGTCGTGTCCGACTCTTCGCGACCCCCTGGACCACAGCACGCCAGGCCACCCTGTCCTCCACTAGCTTCCGGAGTTCGCCCAATTTCATGTTCATCGCTTCGGTGACACTGTCTAACCATCTCATCCTCTGCCGCCCCCTTCTCCTTTTGCCTTCCATCTTGCCCAGCATGAGGGTCTTTTCTAAAGCGTCGTCTCTTCTCATGAGGTGGCCAAAGTAGAAAACCTCATGGATTACAAAACTAAAAGGCTGCATCCTGCTATCTGACTGTATTTCTGGAATTTGCCCTTGGCATGTATCTGACTACTGAGACCTCTAATACAAACCTCTCTACAAGGCAAAGCTGTGTGTCTGTGCTTCTTTACCTCAGCGCTGGAAAGCCGAACCTCACACCGCTCTGGCGTCGCTTCCTCTGTCTGACGTATTCCCGAGCCCCAGCAACTGGATGCTTCCCAGTATGGCAACTGGGGCACTCCTTGTTAGGGAAAAGACACAGAGGAAACTAGTACCCCATAAGGAAGGAAGGAAGGAAGGAAGGAATGTCTCATTGCCATGGCGCCTACAAAAGCAGTTCAACACACAGCAGCAGCGATCATGAAAATAATTGAGAAATGGTGGTTTTGAGAGGAACGAGAGAAGAGCACTTAATTTCCCCCACCCCTGAACATCTAAGAATCTTACTTTGTTCCCTTTCATCTGCAGCAGGGAATCCTCGGCTGTGGAAGAAGTTTCACTGCTGATCTAACTAACGGTTGGTGTTCAGAGCCCAAAGGTCTCAACTGAAGAGTAGGCTTCCTGCAGGGGGTGTGTCATTAACGGGACGCACCCCTAAATGAGCTTTAAGTGCGTCTAAGTAGCCACATGCCACCATGCAACTATAGCCCCTTGCTCAAGGTATAACAGAGTCCAGGAACAGTTCAAGCACAACAGACAGTTCACTTTGGTAGATTAGGCGTAAGCTCTTTACTTAGAGGTTTCAGAGTTCCAGAAAGCGTTCAAGTAGGTTATACGACCACACACAGGATATAACACAGGCAAGGTTTACACAGGCAGGTAAAACAATCCCTGTAGTACAAGTCCAGAGGCAAAGACGCACTGGGTCCAAAGTCTCCTGGTTTTTAGGCTCAGAAGCCTTCTTCTTGTGCAGGTGAAGAATAAGTCCTCTGACCTGTGTTACTCTGTAGTGTAGTCTCAACAGCTCTGGAAGAGTCGTCTGTCGGGAACCAAGGTAATAATCCAATGGTCATGCTGGTTTCAGGGAAAAACACGAAGAGTCTTCACACAACTCTCTTTGCTCTCAGGCCAAGAGTATAATCCACTGACTGAGAATACACAGCAGTATACGGCATCAAATCAGACCCATACTAGACAAGGCTAGGCAGGGCATAAGCAAAGCCTCACACATGCAGACACCTCCACACCAGCTACAGAGGCACATACACGAGCCCCACGGACTCCGGACACACAGAGAAGGGAAGGCGATGGGAAGGAAAGTTTTCCCTCTCCGGTTATCTAGGCTGGCCCTTTGATTACATGCAGGTGACTAGGGAAACAGCTGGTGACTAGAGCCAAAAGCTTGAGCTTTCTTAAAGACACACAAATCATTTCACGCTGTTCCTTCAGCATCCTGACAGTCATGGTATGCAAGGCCGAACCAAACTTTTCTCTGTGGACAGTAGCTCATGGCACCAGGCAGAATGCGCCTGCGTGCAGGAGATAGCAAGTATAATCACTGATGGGCTACAGCTGTGATTGAGGTGGACGTGCCTCAGTGCACATAGTTTATGGCCACCTCATGAAAAGCACTGATTGGTGGGCAGGCCTCAGCACAGGTATATAATGGGAAAGTTCCCCAGTGCAAATTGTGGGTTAAGAACGATAGGAGGGGAAACACTGCCTGATTGACTTGTAACATCTGCTGTGTAAGTTGCCAACTGCCATGTCCTGTATACTGTGTTTTGCCTGACTGATATGTATGGAATGTGACCCTTTGATTGGAAACTGACAACGCTTGCTGAATACATTCTTATCTACACAAAGACTGTGTGTGTTGCATTTCTTTGCTAAAGCCAGAGAAGCCTCGCCGAGCCAACTGGGGAAGCCAAGCCGTTTCCTCTGCGCAACCGAGCTGTTATCTCTGCTGACCATGCTGGGGTGTTGGTGTGAGAGCCCTAACACTTGGGGTACTCTCCGATGCCACCCGGGCATAAATCTTGGAGCGCGACATCCCTTGCCCGCTGCTGGATGCACAAGTGCCTGGAGCACTATCCCTCTTCAGACCACGTCCTCTTTTGGACTTCAAGCCAGCCAGAAAAAGGATGTCCCTCCTCCCAAATGGGAACAGAGCCTGCACTCCTCCGACCGAGGATGTTCCTTCCTGTCCTTTCAAGGCCTGAGGGTGACCTGAGCCAGGACACCTCTCATCAGCACTGCGATGAACACTCCTGCTGGCCAGGTGGCATTGTGTGCCCCAGACAGAAAAAAAGGTAAAGGTAAAGGTTTCCCCACGACCGAATGGTCTAGTCGTGACTGACTGTAGGGGGCAGTGCTCATCTCCGTTTCAAAGCCTGTAGAGCCAGCATTTTTGCCGAGGACAAGCTTCCGTGGCCATGTGGCCGGCATGACTCTAAGGAACGCCGTTACCTTCCCACCGAAGTGGTCCCTATTTATCTACTTGCATTTTAGGTGCTTTCAAACTGCTAGGTTGGCAGGAGCTGGGACAAGCAACGGGAGCTCACGCAGTCTCGAACTCCCAACCTTGCAGTCGAAAGCCCAGCAACAGCGGATTAACTCACTGCGCCACCACGTCCCTTTCCCAGACAGAAAAGGGAGGGGCTAACCAAAGCAGCCATACAGCGATTTCCTCTGTGGAACATTCATCATCCCACTATACGGCTGGTTGGAGCAGGACTCAATGACAGAGTGAGAGCATTGTGTGCAGAACATAATCTTCCATTTCAAGCAGGAATGGAGAAAACCTCCCTGGGGAAAATTGTCCTTCAGCTACATGTTGTCAGCAGGATCAGCCACTTTGCTCTTCTGGGGCTCTGTATCTTGGCAGGACAATTAAGGGTGCAGGAACACCTTCATGCCACATCTCCTGCCTTGCACTGTTGAGCGGCAGAAAGCACACTCTCCAGGTCCATGAAACACAGCTTGAATAGAGAACGATTGCAATGGAAATCTCAGGATACAGGTTATTAAGACATTCCAAGAGAAGCGTTCACCCTCACCTTCTAACCATGTTTGGGACTGCAGAGGGGACTGGCTTTTAGGCTTTACTTACCACCATTATCCAGCTCCAAATTAGGAAGCTCTAATGCATGTAATTTACAGTAGAAGCTTTTTTTCCCCAGGACATGGAACTTGCACAGGGAGGCCCTGACTGCAACTGCAACAGAAGTTAGGCATAAAAGCTGTCTTGCCTTCCACTGAAACCATTATCTGGGCTGTGCTCAGGTCATATAGTATTTATAGGGAAGAAATAGGGAAGAAAGATCTAAGGGCCAAAAAAAATGATCCAAGTAATGTCGAATTGGGTCCAGAAACCAACATCCCTACTCGCTATCTCCCCAAATCCCAGCCGTGCCATAGAACTAATGTGGACTTTTCTGAGAAAACACACAGGCAAAAGGCAAGTACAGAAGTAGCCAATACCATTTGCTCTGGCAACCCCAGCACAACATCAACCCTTCAAACCGAACCTCGTCCAGCTTCCTCCCCTTGCCTGATGATCCACCCTCCTAGGTCCTTTCCTAAAGAAGCACAAGTAACTCTTCTCTTCAATTCTCTTTTCTCCAGATGACATTATCTATATCTTTATATAAAATATTGATAAACAAGAAGGTGGAGATCACCCAGAACCGGACTGCCATATCACAGATCTCCCAGCTGGAGTAAGACAAAATTCTTGAGACTGCCAAGTTAGCAAGTAGGCAATGCGGAATTTCTCAAACAGGGGAAGAATTGGGGGTTCCCACAGCCTGGCTATGGGAAGCGCAGGCATTGTTCTCTGTCTGCCCCAGAAACCAATAAACCTCTCCCCAAAAGTAAAAAACAAAAAGAACATTGAATGAACTGGAGGACATAAGGGAAAACATTCAGAAAGAGATGGGAAAAGCAAAACAGAATACAGTGACAGAAAGAAAAAAGACAGATGGGTAGAAAAACACACAGGACTCTAGAAATAAGAGAGAGAGAAAGAGGCCACGTCAAAACCTGCAAGAAAGAACAGATGAAAAAAATAATTCAAGTAAGGCAGAATGGAAATTGAGGTGGGAACTTCAGGAAGAATGGAAGAAATAAGGGGTGTCCCATTAAGGACACAATCCTAACCTGGACACCATGTGACTCAAATGTGTGAGTCACTCAAAAATGCGACTCATTTCTCTGTTGCAAATGTGCCATAAAGCATGTTTGCACTACTCTCTGAATCAGGGAGACCACCACGCGGATGTGCACATCCTCCTTGACTCTGAGGGCACAATCCTAACCTGGAGTTAGGCCAGCACAGTTAGGCCAGCACAGTTTGGCCAGCACAAGGGACACGTATTTGTTTGGACCACTCTCAGAGACAGAAAAGTCAGCACACAGACATGCACCATCCTCCCTGACTCTGGCCTAACTATGCTGGCCTAACTTCAGGTTAGGAGTGCACCCCAAGAGTGGTCCAAACATGCTTTACAGCACATTTGCAACTCTCCTACACTGGCACAAGAGACTTGTGTCACCCTAACTCTAGGTTAGGAATGTTCCCTAAAAATAAAAGAGATGCAGGTAATGGGAAATTGAGGCTATGTAAGGAAAAGGACAGCTCATAAGAAGAGAGGACTCTTTAGAAAAGACCCTCATGCTGGGAAAGATTGAAGGCAAAAGGAGAAGGGGGTGGCAGAAGATGAGATGGTTACATAGTGTCACCGAAGCGATGAACATGAAATTGGGCGAACTCCGGAAGCTAGTGGAGGACAGGGAGGCCTGGCGTGCTGTGGTCCATGGGGTCGCGAAGAGTCGGACACGACTTAGCGACTGAACAACAAGGTCTGCAGCTTTCAAGATGGCGGCTCCAAGCTTTCCACAACCCACGTGACATCAGGTTACGGCCCACCAAGTGGGCTCTGACCCACAGTTTGAATAACACTGCCTTCGACTGCATATGCACCAAATTTCAGGGTTCTCCACCATAGGGAAGTATCCCAAAGAATTTGGATGCCCCATCAATCCTTCATTTCTATGAGCAGCGGTCCTCTGGATCATAATACATATCCAACAAGGCCATCAAATGCTGGCTGTTTCTGCTTCAAAATGTCTTTTCTTTAAAAGGGTTATAGCCGAGGTATTGGGTAACACAAGGGTAATGGGATATAGAGCCTTTAGCCTTAAGGTTACTTTTACTAATCCAGCCAAAATCTACAGCAGCTGAAAGTTATTTAACACCAGTGGCCTATGTGCAATAAGCAATGAGCTTTTCTGCTTCTTAGTGAGCAAGAGTCAAAATGGGAAAGCAATCACCACAGGCAGAAATGACTGGGGACACAATCCTCACCTGGAGTTAGGTCAGTACAGTTAGGCCAGCAAAGTTTGGCCAGCACAAAGGACACTGTAAAGCACATTTGGACCATTCTTGGAGTCAGTGTGCTGGCCTCTCTGACAGCGCTATCCTAACCTGGAGTTGGGCCAGCACAGTTAGGCCAGCAAAGTTTCGCCGGCACAAGGGCCATCGTAAAGCGCATTTGGACCATGCTCAGGGAGGATGGTGCATGTCTGTGTGCTGGCCTCTCTGACTCCGCAAATGATCCAAGCATACTTTATGGTGTCACTTGTGCCAGCCAAACTTTGCTGGCTTAACTGTGCCAGCCTAAATCCAGGTTAGGATTGTGTTCTGGGACTGTTGCTGAAAATAACGGTCTGTCTTGCCTACATATGATGGATGCCTATGGGCCCCATCGGATATAATTTTGCAGGACCAGCCCTGCGATAAGGAAACAAATGTTCTCATACCTTGAGTTGGCCCCCGTGACTGCTCCCCCACTGCAGGGTGCAGCACACTCCATATTGGCATGACTGCACCAGCACTGGAAAACGAGAGGATGGGGCCCTATCTCAGGCCAGGCCAGACTGGTGAATTCACAGACCCCCTGTAAGCCTGTTGCAGGATCTCACACTCTTTCAGAGGAAAGGATCACGTAAACTGTGCTCACATCACTAGAGCAGGGGTTGTCAGAGCACTGCTTTTGAGCCCTGATGAGCCCTGCTGCTTTCCCCTTAAGGGGCAGGAGCAGGGAAACGGCAGCAACGTGATCACAATGGTTGTGTCGCTTCTGGGGACATAATCCTTCTGAGGGGACTTACCACAGGCTGCCCCAGCATCCTGGATGGGTGGGGAGCCCTGTGGACTCCTCTGCAGAACTCCCTATGTGTTAGAAATGAAAAAAAAAAACCCATGATGGCAACCCACTTCCAGTTTTGCGATCACAACCAGGAAGTGGGTTGTGATTTGTTTTTGTTTTTTATTTCTAACGCATGGGGAGCCCTGAAGAGGGGTCCACAGGGGTCCCCACCCATCCAGGATGCTGGGGCAGCCTGTGGTAAATCCCCCCAGATCCATCATGTCCTCAGAAGTGACACCATTGTTGCGATCACATCGCTGCCATTTCCCTGCCCCTTCAGGCACTTACAGCGGTTCTCAAACTCCCAGAGAGTTTACATAAGAACATAAGAAGAGCCCCGCTGGATCAGGCCAAAGGCCCATCTAGTCCAGCTTCCTGTATCTCACAGTGGCCCACCAGGTGCCCCAGGGAGGCATGAGACAAGATGCTTGCATCCTGTTGCCACTCCCTTGCACCCGGTACTCTGAAGTAGACTACAACTAATGTAAGGAGGTTGCACAATCCATCATGGCCTATAGCCCACGATGGACTTTTCTTCCAGAAATTTGTCCAATCCCCTCAAAGGCATCCAGACCAGATGCCATCACCACCTCCTGTGGCAAAAAGCTCCACAGATGAACTACCCACTGGGTAAAAAAGGGCACCTGAGGGGGGACATGATTGAGACATACAAAATTATGCATGGAAAGGATAGAGTCGATAGAGGGATGTTCTTTTCCCTCTCTCAAAACACCAGAACCAGGGGGCATCCGCTAAAACTGAGGGTTGGGAGAGTTAAAACAGATAAAATCAAAGTTTGGCTGGCACAAGGGCCACCACAAAGCACATTTGGACCACTCTCAAAGTCAGGGAGGAGGGCGCATGTCTGTGTGTCGGCCTCTCTGATTCCAAGAGTGGTTCAAACATACTTTACAGTGTCCCTTGTGCCAGCCAAACTTTGCTGGCCTAATAGTCCAGTAAACATGTCATCAGACATCAGAAAATATCTAACAAAAGGTCTGCCAACTGTTTTTGTCAGTACTAGGTGTGCTGATTGACAGAAAAAAATTCAGCCACATTCAGTTCACCAGAAGTGGGTTTTCTCCAAGATGGCAACCACAGGCCATGCAAACCTGCCAGAATCAAGCACCTGTGTTATTTTTAAGCTTAGAAAAATTCTGACAATGGGGCTGTCAACTGTTCTTGTCATTACTAGGTGTGCTGAGTGACAGGAGAAAAATCCACCCAAATCCCACCACCAGAAGTGGGTGTTCTCCAAGATGGCAGCCACAGGCCATGCCAACTGGCCAGAATCAAGCACCTGTGTTATTTTTAAGCTTAGGACCTTTTTCTTGTTTCAAACTCAAGGTTCTTTTATGGTCAAGTAATTCATTTCAACCAATTACTTGGTCCATGGATTGAATATTGGATTCCAGTGTAATGAGCATTGCAGGTACAACACCAGTCATAACAAATATCAAGTTGTATGTTTTTATTATCGTAATTACATACATTTGAACTCAACTGTTTCCTTTTGTTTTTAAACTACATTTTCAACAAAGAACCCCTTCAACTAGTTTAAGAGAACTGCAGCAATCTGCGGATAACACAGTAATATTAATTTTCTATACTATTCATCGTCATCACTGACCTCTAGGTCACCTGACACCTGGTTGTCACAACTCGTTACTTGACACTCTCCACATGCAGAACTGCATGGAAGTCCGTAGGTCCTGCCACCGCAGCGGGTACCACTGCAACCAGTTTTGCAACTGCAGTGTATTATTCGTAGTAGAGCATCTGGTGCAGCATTAAGATCACACATGACTGGAACAAGTTCACCACTATCGAGTTTCCACCCCCAGTTCTCAGGATTCATTTCCCCAGCCATATCCATCCAAGTCATGGTCTGATAGTACACCCTCAGACAATGGAATTTTGTGGAAGACTCAGTTGGAGGCAGGCGTTCTGGACTCACAAAAGATTTGGCTGTGATGACTTTCTTGGAAAGTGTCTGGTAACGCAAGGCTGCCAAAGAACTTTCGCCGCTGCCACCAAAAATAACAGCCATCGCTTGAGTGCCAAGACTTTGTATGTCAGTGGGGTTGTTGCCTGGTGAAGTGAATGCAGTTGCACAGGACTGAAGGACAGAATTCCCTTTTAAAAGTTTCTGGAAAGCTGCTTTTTTTCCAACACCATAAATACGAGAGGTGGAATCACATCCTGTGAATGCATGCAGGAATAGCAACTGTGCACATACCTTACTGTCCAGAGTAGACTTCAAGTCATTGATGTTGTACACTCTTGGAATGCCTCGTGACTGAGTGTCTGACCTACAATACAGTGGATTGCCATTCACCTCTGTGTAATGTAGCAGAAGAATTAATAGGTCAGTGTCCTCCCCAATCAGCATGGTGGAATGTTCCTTGGCACTATTTACTGCGGCTTTTGCAATGTCCACATCAGCGTCACCTTGTGCTTGAGAAGCCACACAGCCTCTCGTCTCCAGTTCTTCCATGATCAAGTTGATGTTGGTGTTTGTTGCCTCCCACTGAAAGGAATTCTTCCTGCTTCCCTTCAAATTTAGTATCAGCTGTGAAGTGAACAGTTGGATACGTAAAGTTTTGTCGCCTTCTCTTATGTGTTGCGTCCTTTATTGAAGGACCTGCATCATAGCCATCCAACACTACAGTTGCCAACCTATAGTGTTGGACTGTAAAGTCTGCATATACCTTTGCTATGTTGCCGTCTGTGTCTCCCTTTTCCCACTTCAACTTCCTGATCAAGTACCCTCCATCAATGACAAACCTTTGCGTACTCGGAACAGCATCTGTTGTTGTTTCCATTAATGAGGGTCTTCCATTTTTTTAAATACTGCATTAGCAATGTTGCATTAGCCATGTTGAAACTGACACAGAAAGGTCCCACCATTTAAACATTAAATAGCTGAAACTGACACAGTAAGGTCCCACCATATAAATATTAAATAGCTGCCATCTTGGAGAAACCCACTTCTGGTGATCTGAATGTGGCTGAATTTTTTTCTGTCAATCTGTACACCGAGTACTGACAAAAACAGTTGTCAGAACTTTTGTTAGACATTTTTGGAGGTTATGGGTTTTTCCCCGCTACATTTACTGGATTATAACTGTGCTGGCCCAACTCCAGGTTAGGATTGCAGTCTTACACTCCTAAGTGTTGTGTTAGGATCTGCTGGGGACCAAATATTCAATTGCTGTTTCCTAGGATCTAGCTAACCTGTTAATTAGGGGGGGGGGAATCATTTCCATGGCTCTCCGTTTGGTACTTTTTACTAATGTCAAATAAAACAGTATGCAAAAATCAATTTGGGTACACACTGGATAATGAAACAAGGAACAAATGGCAATAAATGGCGAGACAGGGAAGAGTTCTGTGTGCTGCCGAAGAATAAAATCCAGTGCTTAATCTGATGCAAACATAATTACATTTGGTTAAACAAAAGGCGAGAACAAGCATAAAAGTTGACATTTGGGGCATTTAATACCTTTTTGGAGAAGTGAGCAATTACATTTTCATCAAAGAGTGCGTCACTGTTCTTTTGGTGCAAGCTGGGGAGGCGTCTCTCTACGTTCACAAATGAAGCCTAGCACCAGCCGCTTCAAGCACTAAACGCAAGGTCCTCACCTCCATACCGCCTCCCTTTAGCTTTTGTGATTCCATTCTGGCAATTCCCCCCCTCTAGGTTCTCAGATCCTTATGCAAGAAATTCTTCTTCCTAAATTAACCTGTTTCACAACTTGCCTGCTGTCTTTCCATTTTGTCCCATTTTGCTCTTTTAATACTCATTTGCGTATATCTTATCAGCATGCAGGGATACATTCCCGTTAATCAAGGAGGAAAGAAGGGTGGGAACCCCTGTAGTACTCATAAGAACATAAGAAGAGCCCTGCTGGATCAGGCCAAAGGCCCGTCTAGTTCAGCTTCCTGTATCTCACAGTGGCCCACCTGGTGCCTCAAGGAGCACACGAGACAACAAGATCCCTGCATCCTGTTGCCACTCCCTTGCACCCGGCACTCTGAAGTAGCCTACTATTAATGTAAGGAGGTCCACCACCCATCATGGCATATAGCCCATGATGGACTTTTCCTCCATAAATCTGTCCAGCCCCCTTTTAAAGGCATCTAGGCCAGATGCCGCCGGCACCTCCTGTGGCAAGGAGTTCCATAGCTTAGTTACCCTCTGGGTAAAAAAGTATTTCCTTTTATCTGTTTTAACTCTCCCAATGCTCAATTTCACTGGATGTCCCCTGGTTCTGGTATTGTGAGAGAGGGAAAAGAACACCCCTCTATCAACTCTATCCCTCCCGTGCATGATTTTGTATGTCCTTCAGGCGCCTTTTTTCCAGACTGAAGAGCTCCAAACATTGCTGTCTTTCTTCATAAGGGAGGTGCCCCAGCCACATAATCATTTTCATCACTCTCTTCTGCACCTTTTCCAGCTCCACTATTTCCTTTTTTAGATGTGGTGACCAGAACTGTACGCAATACTCTAGATGTGGCCTTACCATTGATTTGTACAATGGCATGATAATATTGGCAGTTTTATTCTCAACCCCTTTTTTAATTACCCCAAGCATGGAATTGGGCTTCTTAATTGCTGCCGCACACTGGGTCGATACCTTCATCGAGTTGTCCACCAGCACCCCAAGATCTCCCTCCTGAACTGTCACAGACAACTCAGAACCCATTAGCCTATATGTGAAGTTTTCTCATCCAGTTTTCATTGACAGGTAGCAACAATGCATGGAATTTATGTGGGAGTGACAGCTGGTCAATTGCCTACACCCTACTCCCACCCTTCATGTACATTGGCACTTTTTTTTCTTGATTATATTTAATAGCAAGGTTTTGAACTTCTCTGTGAATCTTCCCCATCCAAACAGTGGTGT
Organism: Lerista edwardsae; assembly: GCA_029204185.1. Lineage (NCBI taxonomy): Eukaryota > Metazoa > Chordata > Lepidosauria > Squamata > Scincidae > Lerista > Lerista edwardsae. The sequence continues at coordinate 6,875,235 of JAJKFI010000007.1, read as the reverse complement.
AACTAATGAAAGTGTACCCTGGTGCCGAGGGCAAAATGATGCCCCAGAAGTGATGTCACAACAGGAAGTTTCATCACTTCTGGAACTGGTAGCACACCTGGGCTTTTAAAAAAGATGAAAAACATCTTCCCCCCAACAGCCTATCCCCTCCTGCTTCCCTCAAACCCAAAGTGGTTTGGCTAGGTCATTTGGCACTTGAGGCCCATAAATGTTTAACATCCCCCCATATGACAAAATCATTCATTCATTCATTCATTCATTCATTCATTTTTGGGCCATAATGTTTGATAGAGTTATCATACTCTGGTTTGTTTAATTGCATTTTGCATTAAATTGACTTTCCAATGTTATATTATATGATGATATTATTTATACAAACCAAGGTTTTCACCATTTTGGCCACTAATGTCAAGCTCAGCTTGTTGCCCCCCTAAAGCTTGTCGCCCGGTGCAGTTGCACCCCCTGTACTTCTTTAACTATGCCCCTTAATCTGAATGCTTTTCTAGCATCTCTGCATGCAGAGCAAATATTATGACCCACCCAGTCCCCATAAGAAGAGTACTGCAAACAGAATCCATGCATAGATCTCTAAAGATGCTTTATACAGAATCAAACCATTGGATATAGACTCAGGATGGTCTACACACTGCCTTGCTCACCTGCTACCTAATTACACTAGATATGTTTGTTAATTTCCATGCTTCTTTCTACAGTGGCTGAGCATTTAGTGCCCTTTTACTATTTGTTTCCCCCACTCACTGTGGAAGTGGAACTCTTCCACAGTGTCAAAAACTTTCAACAAAAGTTTCAAGAAACCGAGATGTCACCTGAGCCTTGAGTTTATTTCAGGGCATTATGAGCAATGCCACTCTATATACCAAACAGAATATTTAGCACAACAAAGTAGAAACAGTAGCAACACTTGTATGAGTATCACAAGCCGAGTTATTCATTTGCTGGCTGCAGCAAAGAGCCAAGTCTATCTATGAAATGGTGCCATGGTCTATCTGCCCTTGGCATGTATTCTTGTGCTGACATCTGGGTAAAGATTTCGAGAGCTGCTGTCAAATCAATGAATCCATACAAGCAGCAGCTCTGTACTACATTATCATCAATTACTGACAATCCTGCTGACATCCATATGTCAGGTTTTGATGCTGATATGAAAAAAGGAGCCCTGAAATTACATATTGGTGTAAGAAACGATCCACTCTACGGACAATAAATAATGGTAAGGCTGGCTGAAATCCTGCCCACGGTGATATGTCACTGTATCCTGCTTATTTGAATCCAATTTCTCCACCAACACTAAGGGCAAGATTCCAGCCTTAGGGAACAGAGGTGGGGTGGGGGAAGAACATAATTTGAGCCATCAGTGTGGTGCAGAATTGGACTGATGAGCTTTGGTCAAATACAACATTATGTTATGCATGGAGCTCAGATAAACCAATTTGCAGCCAAAAAGCCTAAGCACAGCTTTGATCGGGTGCCCCATCATAAATAGACAAAGTTGGGAGGCATCTTGTAGATAGAGGTGGGAGAAAACTGCTTTTATTTTTTCACAGATTTTTCAAAAGTTAAATGCACAATGCACAAAGCGATGTTATGTGTTTATATTCAAAATTTGCATGCTACTTAGGGGAGTTTTGGGGTGATCTTTTTTTCCAAAATTTCTTGATTAAAATAGAAAATTGCCATGTTATGTGTTTTTATCCTACATTCTCATTCCAAGTTCTCATTTTTATTAATTTTAAATGTTTTAGAAGTATACTAGGTAGATGATATAAGTGATACAGTGTCAGCAGATGCAGCCACAGGATGATTTCTAATGGGAAAAGTAGCCTATTTTAATTTCTGGAAAATATCTTAAACACCAAAATGCAGTGTTTCGTGTTTTTATTCAGATATTTTAAAAGCAGTTTTCAAGAACAACAAAACCCTAATTTATAGTTATAAATTATAATCACTTTAAACATGTACTAGGTAGGTAATATAGGTGGTATGATGCAGATGCATCAGCAGCCACAGTCATTACCCATGCACCCTCATTAAATAATAAATAAAAACAAAATAAAACTTTTTATTGGGGTTGTTTTGTTTTTTTGCAGATTTTGGTTTTGTTTGTTTTTTTGTTTTTTTGTTACAAAATGAGAAATGCAGAAAGTGGCATTGTGTAGTTTTATTTTGTTACCACTGTTTTCTTCAATTTTTATTTGTAGGTCATCCTTCCAATAAAGAAGAATCCACTACTGCCTGAGGCAGACCGTTCCAGTACCAAACAGCTTTCACAGTTGGAAAATCCATTGTATCTAACTTAAGGGCACAATCCTAACCTGGAGCTAGACTGGCACAAGTCACTTGTGCCGACCTAGGAGTAGTGCAAATGCACCATAAATTGAGTTGGATAACTCTCGGAATGCAATCCTAACCTGGAGTTAGGCCAGCACAATTAGGCCAGCGAGGTTTGGCCGGCATAAGGGACACCATAAAGCGCATTTGGACCACTCTTGGAGTCAGGGGGGTATGGTAGCTGTGTGCTGGTCTTTCTGACTCCAAGAGTAGTCCAAACATACTTTACGGTGTCCCTTGGGCCAGCCAAATTTTGGTGGCCTATCTGTGCTGGCCTAACTCCAGGTTAGGATTGCACTCTCATAGTCTGGGCCTGCCTAGTTAGCCTAGTTAGTCTGCAAGTTGTCCAAATGCACTTTACAGTGCGTTTGCAACATTCCTGGTTAACAACACTCCTGGTTTGCAACACGCCTAACTGCCAACACATTGGTTCTTGACTGCTCTAGGGAGCCACAGGCAGTCAGTCCCCCCTTCTTCTATATGACAGCCCCATATATACAAGGTGTACTATATATACAGTATAACTTTGCTATTTGCAACCTCACTTATCTGCAAGGGGCAAATTTGCTATGTCCCCTATTATCTGTGCCTCTGTCCTCATTATCCACTATGCAGAGACCTTCCAAAAGCTGCAGGGACCTTTAGAATAGCACCTGTGACCAGCACTGATTAAAATGGCTGGCAGAAGCATCCACCGGCCATGCTTAAGGGATCCATGCTGGTCGCAGGTGCCATTCTGAAGATCCCTGCCGCCTTTGGAAGGTCACTGCAGCATTCAGACATCTTTTGACACTTCCTGCTGCACTCTGCTGGTTTCCTGAGGGGGTCTGCTGAATTCTTCTGATGGCAGACAAGGTATGTGAATGGTTTGTTACCTGCAAATCTGTTATCCACGAGACTTTCCAGGAACCTCTACCCTAGTGAATAATGAGGATTGATTGTACTTGAATATACTCTTCTCAAGGCAACACATACCAAGCTCTTTGACAATTCCTCATAGGACTTAGGGCCCAATCCTGTTAAGTGCAGGAACTTGACAAGGTCCTTCTTAAAATGTGGGGCCCCAGATTTCCAAGTGGGGTCTGATCTGCGTAGAACAGGATGGAACTATTACTTCTTGTGAACTGGATTCTCTGCATCTGTTAATGCAGTCCAACAGTGCAGTATTTTTAATTTTCTTTGCCTATGCATCACACTGCTGGCTCATGTTCAACTTGTGATGCCCTAAGAAACCTACTCATGAACCTAAACTCCATTTGCACAGTGGGGTGCATGCTCCGCCAGCCAAACATGTCGTAAAGCACATTGCGACAGTGTAGGAGTCAGCAAGAAGGCCTGTGCCATCCCACTATGCACGCCAGAGCAAAGATTTATTTTTCAAAAATGTATTTCTGGTTAATGATATTTGAGCTTGTAGTCATTCTTATCAGTCTGCAAGGTATGTACACCACGACCCAGGGCCACAGATCATCAGACATACCTTGATTTGGGTGCACATGTATATTTATTTATTTATTTATTTATTAGATTTTTACCCCGCCTTTATGCCCGAAGGCACTCAAGGCGGCATTACAAAAAATATAAAATTTTACATTAAAAGACAATATAAAAGAATATTAAAACAATATAGAACAAAATTAAAAACATAATAAAATTTAAAAAGCCAAAAGCCCTGTGGATCATAAATATAAAACATAACACACCAGCCAGCCCGCCTGTCAACAATTAAAAGCTATGAATGTACGTGTGTCTTTGGATCATCCTAGGTAACACTTGTGGCATCACCTCCCCGCTCTCCAAGCAGCTGTTTGGGTTAAGGGGAATTTAGTTGGATGGTCCTCCAAGATGCTTGAAAAAATTATAAAAGGCAAACGGCCAGCTTGAAATAAGGGGTTAGGAGGTCAAGAGGAAGGAAATCAATGTTGAATTCAGAGGCAAGGATGTGTCATCCAAGAATGAAGTAAAGGGGGAACAGATTTCATACAGAAGAAGTTTAAAAAATGTGTGAGGATAGCCTATGGTTGTCCTTGACATGCAGCAAAAGTTCATATCTGGAAAATGTACATAGGCGTGGTATCAAGAGTGGCCTCCCCACCTGTTGTAATGTCTGGTGCCAGTCCCAAAACTCATTTGGATGTCTCCTGGCCTCTGGGAGTCCTGGTAGAGCTTTCCCCAGGGGAAACGACCAGGAGAATTTGGACACAGACCGAGAGCCCCAGCTGCTGCAAATCTTCCTGTGCAAAACTGCTAATTATCATCAGCTGGGTGCAGCTTAGCACTGAAACAAAGGTCTGTGTAGCTTTGGCTGGCCAATTAACTCATGGCCATTCAGCTGGCATCTTGGCCAATAAAAGCCTTGTTTTGGGGCTGTTACTTTGCCCCTGGACCTTGTGAATGCTAGCAGGCTGTGTTACCTGGAGGGGCGCCAGATTTGGCTGGAGGTTGCGTTGCCTGGGTGGGTTGCCCAACTGTAAGTACCTGTTCCTGGAGACACCTCTGGGGTTCAAAGGTGCTCCTGTGTCTTATTCTGTCTGTGTTTGTAACTGTCTGTAATAAAGTTTTGGTTTTTGTGTGTAAATTTGCCTTGAATTTCACTTACTCCTTCCTTGACCAAAAGAGCCTTCAGCCTCTGGCAGGAGCCGGGCTGGGATGCAACACCTGTCAAGAACATGAAAAGACATAAAACCTACTGCGTGTAGCATACAATTTACAACACACACACACATAAAACCCAGGGTCAAATTATGCATTTCTCATAACATGTAGTTTGGACCTTATGAGTAGGGTCAATGCCAGTAATCATGATCTATTGAATATAGACATGGAACCTTGAAACAGCCCAATCCTAACCCCAGGCCATGCTGAATTAAGCTGCACGCTATGGTGGGGTGGTGGTGAACAGGAGGCCTGGGAAAAATAAAATTAAGTTTCTCTTACTTATACATGGGTCTCCTGATGGCCAATGGGTCTCCTCGGATCTACACAAGTCTTAGGAGAAGAAAGGAGAGGGACCAGGTGAAGGAGAGGAGATAGGATCCTGGCATGCCATTGCTACTGGGATACACCCCTCCTCCCCCGATACACTCCAATACTCCACCTGATCTCCCCCTCCCTGCCTATGAATTATCCACCACCACCACCAATGTATCCACTTTTCCACCATCAGGGGTCACCATTCTGATGCTGTGGCCCCTTTGTGGCAGTGTCTTGGACTGGCCCAATGGTGGTAGCCTCCTCATGTCTTTGCAGGGCTTTTTGTGACAGCGGAGTGGTTGTTTGACTGTCGCAAATGTCCACGGGATGGGCCTTTAATTAAGTACAGGTGCATTCAAGTCCGCACTCGGCACGCAGAACCTGTATGCCAATCCTTGCTTTAACTGTAGTATTTGGTTTTGTAACAAAGGATCTCAATCCTGCCCAGTTAAAGCTAAGGCTATGACACTGAGCATCTATTTAGATGACAATCACGTGTCCAGGGAAACAGAGGAGCCAACTATTTAACAGCAATGGCTTTGAGTATCGGCCACTGCCAGATGGCCCTGTTGAGAGTTCAGCTTCATTACAAGAAAAACATTGTGCCCATTATAACATTGGGTTTGGAAAAGCAATCGTGTCACATCGTAAGTCACCAGTGACATGCCGAAAGAGAAAAAGAAAGCATTGACAGGGAAAAAAAGCACAAGCAACATTTTAATTAGCCACATTGTGATCAGGAGAGTTGGTTTATGTTGAACTCAGGATGGATTCAGTGGAAACGGATATAGAAGCAGTGTAAGTGGCTGACATTTCTTCATGCCATTTCCAATGTAATCTGTGGACTTCACCCTCGTGAACTGAGGAAAGAAGAAACACAAGTCACACACGTATCATCTTTCCTTTCTTCTTAATGTCCATTTCCATCCCTCACACTCTATTCCCGCTCTCTGGGGCTCCCTGACCTTTCCAATATTGTTTGTTTCAGAGCGCAATCCTAACCTGGAGTTAGGCCGGCACAGTTAGGCCAGCAAAGTTTAGCCAGCACAAGGGCCACCGTAAAGCGCGTTTGGACCATTCTGGAGTCAGGGAGGATGGTGCACATCTGTGTGCTGGACTCTGGCTCAAAGAGTGGTTCAAACATACTTTACGGTGTCCCTGGTGCCGGCCAAACTTTGCTGGCCTAACTTTGCTGGCCTAGCTCCAGGTTAGGATTGCGTCCATAATCACATACTGTAGGAATCAGTGGTTGAACAATCAGTAATTGAACACCACCTTCAGGACTCCAGGTGGCAGTGTATTGGCTGTGTCAGACCTCTACTTTGTCGCTCTTCGATCTGCGGACAAAAGTCTGTACCTCCACCCGCTTGCTCCTCTGGATCCTCCATCAACTCTGACCAGCTATGTGAAGTCCACCATGCAATGAGGTCTCACCCATCCATGAAAAGGGAAGAACTCCAGTATTCCCTGTTCCAAAGTTTAGAACAGCCAATGGAGAAGTACATGCTTGTGAACTGTAAGAAAAGTGTTTTATTCTTTGAAACCGTTTTTTCCCTGCCTCTGCTTCTATTTTATTTACAACTAGCTTTTTGTTACCCGGCGTTGCCCGGGTAACAAAATCATCTTCCAGAGTTTATGAGTTTTGCACCCCTTCTCGCCCCCCACGCCAACAGGGACCAAACCCGGACTCCAACCGCGTCGGGAGTGTCACTGGTCGCCTCGGCAACCCCGGAAACTATGGACTCGATGCCAATTTCACCCATTTTCGGCCATCTTCACTTCAGGCCCCCTGCTTCAGCCCCCTGCCTCAGCCCCCTGCCTCAGGCCTCGGCGAACCCGGAAACTACGGGTCTGACGCCGATTTCAGCCATTTTTGACTGTTTTCACATGGGGACCCCATGTACCCCCACCCCAGGGGGCGCTAGGGGGCCCGCCCTTGCAGTGTGTGTCGCCAGGCCGCAAGGTGTATGCGAACCAAGTTTCGTGCCGATCGCTCACCTCGGCGACCCCAGAAACTAAGGAACCGACCATGATTTCGTCCGTTTTCGACCGTTTTCATGTGGGGGCCCCGGGGCACCCTTACCCCCAGGGCGCTATGGGGGCCTGACCCCCGGAGTGTCTGTCGCCAGGCCGCAAGGCACGCGCATGCCGGATTTGATGTGCATCGCTCCAGGCATTCCAGGAGGGCATGGCGGACGTTGTGTCTTGCACCCCTTCTTGCACCCCACGCTGAAGGGGGGCGAACCTGGCGCTCGCCCCGGCGACCCCGGAAACTGTGGATTCGACACCGATTTTGGCCATTTTCGACCATTTTCACTTGGGGACACCCATGTACCCCCACCCCAGGGGCGCTAGGGGGGGTCTGAACCCCACAGTGTTTGTCGTCAGGCCGCAAGTTGTATGCGTGCCAAGTTTCATGTCAATCGCTCCAGGCGTTCCAGCACGGCATGGCGGATGTTTTGTTTCGCACCCCTTCTGGCCCCCCGTGTCAAGGGGAGCCTGAACCTGGACTCCACTGGTGTCGGGAGTGTCGCCAGTCATCTCGGTGACCCCAGAAACTATGGACTCGACGCCGATTTTGGCCGTTTTCAGCTGTCTTCACGTGGGGGGCCCTGCACACCCCCACCCCCGGGGGCACTAGGGGGCCCCGACCCCCGCAGTGTTTGTTGCCAGGCCGCACGGTGTATGCGTGCCGAGTTTCATGCCGATCGCTCCAGGCGTTGCAGAGCCTATGCGAGACATACATACATACATACATACATACATACATACATACATACATACACCCACACCCACGCTCTTCTTTATATAGATAGATAGCAATAGCAGGGGTGGGGATTCCACAGGAAAAAGGGGTCTAGTCTTCTGCTTTTTAATTCTGCTTTGTATACCATAGAACAGTGTTATTCAAACTATGGCTCAGGACCCACTCGATGGGCTGCGACCTGATGTCAGGTGGGTTGCAGAAAGCTGGAAGCAGCCATCTTGGAAACTGCAGACCTTCCTCTTGTTATATTTCTTTTGTGAGTGTTAACAGTTTGAATTTTCAAGTGAGTTTTTTTTATAAAAAAAAATTGTTTTTTTGTCTGGTTGTTTCCTGGTTGTGCCATTGCTGCCATCCAATAATGCCAATTTGCATTTCAGGATTGTCATTTTATTATGTTACAATGACAGCACTTCCTGCTTGATGATGTCACTTCCTGCCACAACATCACTTTGAGGTTAATGACATCACTTCCGGTGGATCCCAACATGAATGCCATTTTAAAACGTGGGTCCTGGTCTAAAAGGTTTGAATACCACTGACATAGAAGCCTAGATATCCCCCTTTTTTCCATTATCAGTTGGCCCATAGGGAAAAAAAAAATCTAGAATCCAGAGCATAAAAGGCAGGAAGTAAGAAGCAGCACACTAGCAGGACTCACACATAAATCACTTGAGAGCACATCAGTCACTGACTCACAATTGCTGGAACTTCCTCCAGTAAAAAGGATGGCATTGGACGTGGTAAGAAAGCACTGGCTGTGATGTTTCACACTTGCAAATCAGGACTTCATGCTGCAGCTGTTGATAAATATATATGAGTCGTCTCCCACTCCTGAGATAATTCAGCCATGTGTCACTCTGAGTCAGTTTTTGTCTTGCATCAGAAATGGAATATTTTTGTCGCTACTGTTTGAGCAGAAACAGTGAATGCTTCCCTGAAGCTTCCTTTTCAGACAGGAAAAACTGCTTTGAAAAAATTTGCCATCGGTGTACACACCATCTTAAGGAAAACTATTCCCTGTTGAAAATGACTGTAAACCAGTGGCTTCAGCATGGCAGTATAAGCAGATCAGTCCCATCCATACAGCTGACGGGTAGCATAATCCAACGCCCCCCTTTGGCCCACACAAGCCACCTGCATTGGCCGAGCATTGTCACAAACATGCTGTAAAGCACATGCACACCAGCGCTTCAGGTACAGCACCACGCAGGCGCTTGTCTCGATGCTGCAGCGCTGGACCAAGCCCTTGGAAAGCTGCTCCTACGCCAGCCGGGTTCAGCTGGAGTAGGGGCTATTCTGGACTGGGAAAAGGTGGGAAGGAGGGTGAAAGGAGGTGGGGGAAGGATGTTGGGGCAGGCGGGGTGTCCCAGTGAGGGGGTGGAGCCTGGATACACATCCAACCCCCCATCCCCGGGCTGCACGGTAAGATCCAAGCAGTCCTGTACGGGTGCTACCGCCTATCCCAGGGTAAAGGGACAAATGTTTCCTTGCCCCGTGGTGGCTCCAGCCTGCTCCCAACCTGCACTGGATACAGTGCAGGCAGGCTGGCCTGCCTGTTCCAGAGCAGGTTAAGATGGCGCCCTGAGACAATTGCCTGCCAGCCTCCACTGTGCATCTTCCTGGATTCAAAAAATCAGAGGGGGAAAGAATGGAAGATGAGATGTGGAGGAGAGGAGTGGCAGACTAGAGTGTCAGAGACCTTCTAGCCCACCACTTTCCTCTTCTTCAATTTTATTCTCCCCCCTCTCTCTGTCCCTTCCATTTTCACTCTATTCCGTTCTTTTCTCTCACTTTTGCCTGTTTTTCTTCCTTTTGAACCTTTTCATCTGCCATTGTTTTCAATGTTTCCCTATCATTAATTCTTTGTCCATTCCCTTGGTGATATTGAAATAAGTACAAATAACACTACTTTCTGCACGTCTCACTTTTGTTCACTAACTAAAGCACCCAAAATTTGCAAGAAATAGAACCGTTTTGCTTTACTGTGTTGTTTAATTGGGGGTGCAATTGGGTAATGACAGTGACTGCCAAGACTATACCACCTATATCACCTACCTAGCACATTTTTGTAGGTATTATATTTATTTTGTAGGGATTATAATGTATAATTATAATGTAAATTTTGAATAAACACACATACCACCACTTTCTGCACTTCTGCAGAAAGCACCGAATTCTGTGAAAAAATAAAAATGTTTTCTCCCACCTCTCCCAATATATCATGCTTACGTCTGGCCCCCAGTGCAGCCCCATTTTCATAATCAGTATTTCACCTGTGAAGGGCGTTGCTGCAGTGATGTCATTCAGGGGGAACAGACCAGAACGGGCGTTCCAGATCCTAACGGGCTCCATGGCTGGTTCCGGGTTCCCGACAAGTGCCAATCAAAAGTGAGTTCCTGTTCCTAAATCATTTGAATGACACCACTGCATTGCTGCATGCTTAACATGTGCGCTTCTGCCATGGGACGATTAGAAGGGGAGGAAATAATGTGCACCAGCAAATTAATGCGCTGACGTGTTCTCTGAGCCAGAGGCACTGGCAGCTCTTTGTAGAGCAAAACCTGATGGGTGGGGGAAACAGTCCATCAAGTCGCCGCGGCTACTGGTGCCAACCAACAGCCGAAGCGGTAATGCATCAAAGTGGAGGAGGGATGCAGTGGTGCAGCGCACGCCTTCAAAGCTTTAATGAACCATTTCCAATAAACTCATTGGAAGGTAATTTTACAACATCACTCTTACAATTAAATATAGTGTTTTAACATGCAAATGCCACCCATTAATTCCGTGTCAGGGTGGAAAATGAAGTGAAACTGAAGGGATTCTGATACATGAAAGTCATCTTTGTAATTTCTCATCACTCCACGGTGCTCTTAAGCAGCGTAATGAAAGAATGAATTGATTTAAACAACGTTTTGTTGGAGCAGTGGTGTTTGTGGAATTAAATTAACTTGATGGGTTGTTGTCAGAGCCAGGCCTGGAATGGCATTCTATTACTTCGGAAATTAATTTCTTTCCTTCTCTAGAGTTGTTTTTGTTGCTTGGGGTTTGATTCTTTCCTCCCCCCCCCCCCTTGTTTATTCCCACAACACTAAGCTAAGGACTTCAGCACACCAATCTTTCTGCATTTCTCCCTTTGTTAGAATGAAAACAAATATGCTTACTCAGATTCATGTTGTCTGATGTTTAGAGATGGTAAAATTGACAAGAATTCTGTATGCTGGTTTCAGTCACTTGGGAAAAATGAAGGCTTCTGTGTCTACTCTTTGAACTCTGTTTGGAAGGAAGATTGTAATTGGGAAAGAAGAATGATATCCCCATCCTGTTAGTGAATCTTGCATGGGGGGGGCGATAATAAGTAAGGAGCATCTGACTATGACTTCCTTTGCACTTATCCCACACACACACACACACACACACACACACACACACACAGAGAGAGAGAGAGAGAGAGAGAGAGAGAGAGAGAGAGAGACCCTGTTATGTCGATGCTGTGCAGTCCGTAGGATTGTGCTGTGAGTCAGAGAGACCAGCACACAGACATGTGCCATTCTCCCTGACTCTGAGAGTGGTCCAAATGTGCTTTACGGTGGTCCTGGTGCCAGCCAAATTTTGCTAGCCTGACTGTGCTGGCCTAACTCCAGGTTAGGATTGCACTCTCAATAAATCAAGCCAAAAGACAGCACTCCTCCGCTCTCTCATTTTATTTCCTAACATAAAATATACCCAGTGTGAGACAATCAGGTACCCCTGCAGCCAGCTTGCGAGAGATTGGAAAGGTTGTATTGGAAAAGGCAGGAGATACCCCGAGGAGATAGGGAATGGTATCAGCAGTGGCCTGTTGTCCCAGATTAGTCAGGAAGTACAGAGTTAACCCCCAAGGTCTCTGACTGCAGCAAGAACACAGCTGCAGGCTGATGAGAGCTCTGGCTATGAAGGGAGGTTAGCACAGGTGCAGATGGGTGTGGCTGAGGAGCTAGAGCCTGCCCAGCAACAGACACCGATTGGCTGCCTCAGTATAAAGTTGGAGGCAGGAGCTGCAGTAAGGGACCTGGGTAGGTGCTGGAGGAGGGCACCAGGTAGGTGCTGGATGGATTGTTAAAGGAAGGGTGATTAGCACCAGGTCGGTGCTGGACAGAAGCACCAGGTAGGTGGTGGATGGATGGACTGACGGTTAAAGGACTGGATAAGGTAAAGTTATTGTGGGCAATAACTGTGGGGAACTGTTGTATGGCTGCCATGCCCCTGGAGCCACCATGTGGAGGAGGCAGTTGTGGCTTAGGCAAGCTGACTGCCTACTGTTTGTTGGTGGGGTTTGTTGGTGCTAAATTAGGGTATTTTGAGCTAAGCTAGGGATGAGGGCAGTCTGGAAGAGGCTGGTCAGCCAGTGATTCCAAGCAAAGCTGCTGGAAGAGAGGAGGCCCAGTGGGTGAAGGAACCCCCTCTTTCTTGCCTAACTCTGAGGCTGCTCTGGAGGGGAAACTAGTTAGCCTAGTGTGGGCATCGGGGCCCTTGGGGAGGCCCAGCAGGGAATTTGGCAGAACAAAGGTGGAGTGGATGAAGCTTTGCTCTTTAATGTTGGAGGGCACAGCTTCTGATAGCCTAAAACATTTAGGACGGGAACAACAAACTCTTCTATATATAGTCATTGTGAGTGGAAATGCCAAGCCAAAAAGTAATTTTGTACTGAGGACATCCTATTACCCCTCTGAGCCTGACCTGATGGAACAAAAAGGCAGCTGAAGGACAGGCTGTTGTAGTAATGCGTCGGGAATCTGCCTGCTGGTCAATGAGGAGTCTTTACTCAATATATTACGTGTGTACATTATTATGGACTGTTGGCAGACTTCAATTCATTTTCTAACAGTGAAGTACAGTACATGAACGGCGGTAGGCTGCATATGAATACGAAAAGACCCTGCAATTTGTCAATCTCGTTTCAATATATAACACTTTCTATTATAATGTTGATTGTATTGCATGTTTTAATCAGTTAGATCCTTGCTTTTGGGAGTTCTTAGGCCGGTGCAAATTGGAAACCATAATAAATGAATTAATTATAGGAAGAAGAATGTGACTTTGCTTTTTCTCCATTATTTAAATAACCTGTTCAGTGGTCATTTGGGAAATAAAGAAAAAAACGAAGTACATGGTTCCAGTTTGCCCAAACTCCGCAACAGTCTTTTTTTGTCAGCTGAGGATGATGCAATCCTATACCCACTTACCTGGGAGTAAGTCCCCTAGAAATCAATGGGGCTTATTTCTAAGTAGACACGCCTAGACTTGAAAGAGCAACATAAGTTGAAATGAGTTGAAGAAGCAGAACTACCATTCTTGCATTCTTTCACACAGCTCTGTTTTGTAACTAGATTTGCCTGCTTCTCCTGTTAAAACTTGGAAGGGACCAAACCTGCCAAAACTAAAATGTTCTCATATGGAAAATTTAAACCTCTTTAAAACATTAACTTCTTTTTTCATTTCAGGTTTTATTGCTAGGGGTTTACAGCTAGATTGCATGGCCCTGGGATGATTAATTTAATGCAATTCTTCCTTTTGTTCTTTGATCAACTTTGCCCATTTTCAATCCAGATTTAATTGCACTTTTCAGAAAATCATCATCTGCCTGTCACTTTGTATATCCCACTCCAGGCTGTAAAAGCTGCCCAAGAAATTGCCTTGTTGGCCAGAGTTTTATTGGATGGTACATCTACCCACCATTAATGGAAAATAGAATACTTCTGCCCCCTGTTAATGTCACTCCTGTTGATCATGAGCTCTCTGCACATCATCAATCTCAGAATAATGAACAAAACTTCATTATAGGAGAAATCCTACTAGGTCATGTTATTCTATCCGAATGGGCTCATATCTACCTGGACTCAAACACAAGACAAGTTTCTGTGATAGACAATATTTGAGGTGGGGTTGGTGTTAGCGTTAATATCATCAATCCCTGAGGTTGCAATCCTATCCACACTTACTTGGGAGTAAGACCCATTGACTATAATGGAGCTTACTTCTGAGCAGACATTTATAGGGTTGGGCTGTTAATAATTTGGTATTGTGGAAGTGGACAATGGGGACATAAAGTTAGAAACTTCTATATCCAACATGGGATACCCATATATACTTGTTTGTGTCGAACTCATGGATAAGTTGAGGGCAGGTTTTAAGCAAAAAAATTGTAGAATTTGCTATGACCATAGGCAGGGTTACCAGATGTCCCGGTTTGACCAGGATTGTCCTGGTTTAGGAAGGTTGCCCCAGGATCCCGCCCAGTTTGAACATCTGTCCCAGTTTGCCCTGGTCGCCTTTCAACCAATGCGTATGCTTTTATTGCCCATTAGGAAGACTTAGTGAGGACTGCTGAGGTGGGAGGGGCACGAAAGCGATGCTGCTTTGCTTTGTGCAAGTGTGGCAAGCATGAGTATGTAGGTATTTATGTATAGCAAGAGACAACTGTTAATTTAAATTTATCAGAACATAAAACTTTCCTGCTGAATCAGACCAGCTCTCCAGCAAGGCCATTATTTTGTTTCTAATGATGGCAGGAGAAAAGATGGGGAGCTCATAAGGAAGGCCTCCAACATGCCTCCAATGTGTGGTGCTCAGAGGTATACTGCTTTTGCATAGGGAGGCTCTCCAGAACAATTCTAGATAATAGCTGTTGATTCCCTGAGCTTCAGCTTCTTAATAATAACTTGACTTGTGTGAACCTCAATTGCGATATGATTTTTAAAAAATTACACTGCCACCAATAGGGTGTGAAAAGCAACATTTGTGCAGCTGCCAAAGGCATGCCTGGAGTACCATGAAAGATAACACATTGGTACATTCTTTGTAGGATTTTGAGCATGACCTTGCTAGCATGTGAAATGAGTGCAATGGTGCGGTAATTCGAGCAATCTTTGGCATTGCCCTTCTTTGGGATTGGAATGTAAACTGATCTTTTCCAGTCTTGTGGCCACTGTTGGGTTTTCCAAATTTGCTGGCATATGGAGAGCAGCACTTGGACAGCATCATCTTTTAAGATTTTGAGTAATTCCGCTGGAATGCTGTCACCTCCACTAGCTTTGTTGTTAGTGAGGCTTTCTAAAGCCCACTTGACTTCACTCTCCAGGATGTCAGGTTCGAGCTCAGTGACTGTACCACTGTGGTTATCAGGGACATTTAGATCGGCCTTATAGAGTTCCTCTGTGTTCTTTGTACAAAAGCAATGATTGTGGTGAAGATAATAATAAAAGGATTTTACAAATACCATTTTGAAAATGAATGTATATTTTACAGCTTCTGTTTTTCTCTTGGATTTTTTTCAAAAGCTTACAGCTTATTTATCAATAATCCTGGGTGCCTTTAATAGGAAGCAGATTCATTAACAAATATTTCCCATTGCTTTGACAAAAGGAATAAAAGGAGAGGACAAAAACCAGATTCACTACATAACAGAAATAAATGCCATGATGAAAGGATTATGAAAATGTTCCTAGGAAGGAGAAGAATATAGTTGCATCCCTGGCCCATTTGCCACCTAGGGCCAGGATCGTATACTGCTGCTCCCCCCTCCTCAGAGACTGTTGCGTCCGCGGGCGGGCTTTCACCATTACGCAACGGAACGCAGCAAGCACGCTGCCGATCACCGAGCAGACCCGCCCAGCGACCGAGCAGAGCCCGCCCAGCGTACCGGTAGGCTGACACTACTGGACACCATAAAGTATGTTTGGACCACTCAGAGGCCAGCACACAGACATGCGCCATCCTCCCTGACTCCAAGAGTGGTCCAAACGTGCTTTACAGTGGCCCTTGCACCGGCCAAACTTTGCTGGCCTAAATCCAGGTTAGGATTGCGCTCTCAGTTATCCAGAGTACCGTAGATACTGGGACACCTATTTAAAAGATAGGGGAACAATTCTCTTTTTTACCTTGTTGCAGCAAAACCACTGATGTTCCCCTATCTTTAAGAAAGCTTCCCAAGTACCCATGGTTTCAGGTATTCGCATGTGTGTGTTCTGGAACGGAACCCCAACGGATACCAGGGCATGCCTGTATTTTAGAAAAATCTAATGGCTCAGTGTATAGAGCTTCTTCATCGTGCCTATGGACACAAGTGCCCAATAAAACCTTTAACATCTTCCTTTCAAGAGGCAGATCTTAATGGCATTTCACATACAATATTGCATAGATTGATTTATAGGTACGGGTGTTTGAAAAATGTGATTTTTTTTTTATTTTGTGATTAGACAGGCAGAAAGCTGTGTTGTATGTTTTTATTCCAAGTTCGCATTTTTATTAATGTTAAATGCTTTAAAAGTGTACTAGGTAGGTGATATAGGAGAAGTAGTGTTAACAGAGGCAGCCACAGTATTTTTTCTAATTGGAAAAGTAATCTATTGAAATTTCTTATTATATCTTAATACACCTTAAGAAAATATCTTAAAACACCAGAATGTTCTGTTTTTATTCAGATATTTTAACACCAAATAGGCAATGTTTGTGTTTACATGCATTTTTAACGCCCCCCCCCAAAAAAACCCTTCCTATACGGCATGGTGCTGATCATAGGTAAAAGTTGTCCTTAATAAGCTTTGATCCAAATGTCACTTTATGGCAGATGTTTTCAAACTGGGACCTCCCAGCCAGAGAGTCTCTGGCCTTGCCCCTTAAGGGGCAGGGTGGAAAGGAGGCAGCAACCAGAAGTGCATCACAATCTCTTTTTCAATTTTCCAAAGCTTAGCTTGGGGAGCCCTGTGGAGGCCAAGAGGTCAGCACTTTGAAAGGTAAGGTGATCGAAGCCCCTGATGCCCCAGGGTCAAACTCTCCTAGAGAGTTTGAAAACCACTGTTGTATGGCCCCAATTCTATCCAACTTTCCAGGACTGATGCAGCCATGCCAGTGGGGCATGTGCAGTGGTGCAATTCAAATGAATTAACAACGGTTCTATGATGTCATAGCTGGAACAAAAAAACCCCCGAAGCCAGCCGAGGTAAGCGAGTGGGCGAGGCTCGGCCATTTAACAACCGGTTCTATAGAACCCGGGCGAACCCCCTGAATTTCTCTACTGGGCATGTGCTACATCCTGTAGTGGTGGTGGGCAGTAATGGAGGCCTCAGTGTGATAATGTTTGTTCCCTTACTTCAGGCTGCATTCTGGCTGCACTGGCACTGGAACGTTGGTTAGGAGTGGGCCTTCAGGTTACAATCCTATCCACACCTACCTAGAAGAAAGCCCAATTTACTATCATGGGACTTACTTCTGAGTAAACATGCATTGGTTTGGGCCAGTGATGTCATGTAGGGGGTACGCGGGGGTACGCGAGTACCCATTCCTAGGATTAGGCTGTCCCCGCCCATTCGCCCGCCCACTCGTCGACTCCGTCGGCGCTCCGCTCTGCCCCCTGCAACGTTTGAATTTCCTGCACGTTTGAGTTGCCTGGCGGAGCGGAGCGGAGCTAAGTGAGGGAGACCGACGGCGGCAGCAGCGTGAGCAGGTAGGCTGCCTGGGGCTCCCTCTCCCAAGGAGGCGCAGCGGTTCCTGGGGGGGATTTTGGAATTTGTCTACAAAAGATTTTGGAATTGCTGAAATGAGCTGGTGGCTTTTTAAAACTTGCCTTGCCTTCCCAAGCCAGGCCAGGCCTTGCCTTGCCTTGCCACTGAAAAATGAGCTGCTCAGGGGTTGCTCTCGAATACTTTTGGAACTGTTGGGTCACTTTAACATGATGCCAGGCCTCCTTAACATGTTCTGGGGGTGCTGTGGAATACTGTTGCAACTGTTGGATCAGTTTAAAATTGTCTGAGGCCTCAAAAAGGGCTTTTTTCATTTCCTGCCACGACATCACTTCCGGCTTATGACATCACTTCCAGTGGGCGGGTCCCGACACATGCCAGTCAAAAGTGAGTTCCTGTTCTTAAATCATTTAGATGACACCACTGGCTTGGGCTCTCAGTGACTCAGCAGATAAGCATTTCCTTTTTCACAAGCACCCTTCCCACAGAATGTGTACTCAACCCAGTGCAGCATTTTCTTAAAAATTAAAAACTGCATGTAAGTTGAAATGAACTTTAATCAGAACCTTTTTAAAAAAGACATTGTTTTATTTCTTCCATTAATTTGTTGCCTTTTGAATGGAATATAAGATGCAACAGCTTAACTGCTGTTTTTACTGTGTTTTAATATTTCTGCTGCCATTTTATTATTTATCTTTCATTGCTTTTTACTTTTTACGGCTTTTAATACTGTGTACTCTTTTATTATTATTATTTTGTTATTTACTGCTCCTTTTACTGCTGCTGTTTTTTAATTGATGCCATGCTCTTTATTTTTATATCTATATATTGTTTTAATATTGTCTGCTGCTCCTGATTGGTTATTTTATGCACAGTTTTATTGTTCTATTTTATTGCTGTAGTAATGCATATTTTATGTTCACCGCCTTGGGTGCCCACACCAGTGGTGAAAAGGTGGGATAGAAATATTATAAACAAATAAGCAAACAGTTCTGTGAAATTTAAGTTCCATTCCAATCTCTAATATGGCGCATACACTTTTTTTCTTGGGAGGGGGGTCTCTTCCACCTATTAAAGAGGAATATCATCATGCCGTCGTCATCATCATAAATATTATCATGCCATTGTACAAATCGATGGTAAGGCCACACCTGGAATAATGTGTACAGTTCTGGTCGCCGCACCTCAAATAGGACATAGTGGAGGTGGAAAAGGTGCAGAAGAGAGCGATGAAAATGATTACGGGGCTGGGAAACCTCCCTTATGAAGAAAGACTGCTTCTCATAGTGACAGGGCACGCTCCATATCGCTGCCTGCCCCTTCTCAGAAGTGTGGGGCGGCTCTTTGGAGCTGCCCCACTTCGCTCTGGGAAACAGCTTCCACAGTGGAAGCCGCTTCCCAAGCTACGAGGCTATGAAGCACCACCCGGCTCTTCTCAGAGGGGCAGGTAGCCCTTTGGAGCCGTGCCAGCTTGCTCTGGGAAGCTGATTCTGCAGCTAGAAATAGCCAGGAAGCCGCAGGAATAAGCTACTTCCTGGAGCATCTTCGTACCCCTATTTGGTGGCAGGAGGCGGGCGGGGAGTGGCTGGCGTGGCCGCCCCCCCCAGCCCAGCACCTGGGGCATTTGCACCCCTTGCCCACACCTCTGAGAAGGGGCAGGCAGCGCTTTGGAGCTGTCACTATGAGAAGCAGTTTCCTCTGCCTCTTCTTGGAATAACCGGCACATTCTGAAGGGCTGTCGACCCCTTCTTCGATGAGGGACCAGCCCTTCAGAGTGGCGCAAGGCCACAGGGAACGGAGTGGCACCTGTTGGGGGCACACCCCTAGAGGTGTGCCCCCGTGCACCGACACCCCCCCCCCAGGATCACCCTGGAGATAGCTTAGGTGACACATTCAGGAATTCCAGTTTGTGGGTTAGCCAACGGCCTCCTTCCCTGTTCCTCTTAAACTGGGACAACCATTTTGCTGCAGAGGTTTCTAAGCTGCATACGATGCATTGCACAGGACCGCAACAGCACGCTTTTAATTATAGCTGCTCCTCGTACGTTTCCCTCAATTTGCATTTCTCACTTTATGTTTTACAATCTTAGTGCGCGGAAGTGAATTTGTGTACATAGTTCATTGTCTTGTTTGCAAAATAAACCCAATCAGAAGGCTGCTGTTCATTTAGAGGAGGTGTTTTCTAAGCAAAGTTAGATTACGGCAATTGTTCATCATTAATTTTGTTAATAGATGTTTATTCATTTGTATTACCTTGTAAACAAGGCACTGCATTATACAGTAGACACACTGCCAAACTTAGGATGCTGCTTAATGTCCTCGTTTTATTATGTATAATCACAATGCTTCCAAGAACCCATGACTAATATCCTCAAGGCAGATTTCTTTGTGAATTTTGAAGAACTGAACGCTGGAGTTTGGAACCACTTCTGCATATTACAAATCTTCACCTGCATCAGAACCCGGAGAAAATGAAAACAGAATTATTGAGGCAAAACGCTTAGCAAGATTCGGGGAGAAGGGGGGATTAGATACATATGAATTCTATAAGAAAAACAGCTGCAGTTACACTAGACAGGATAAAATTACAAGGTCTACCAGTCCCCATGCTTCAAGCCATAAGCCGATCACCAACTTGAGTCAGGAATACATTTTCCTCCATGGGAATTTATAATAAAATTATTTGCATTATGAGGGCTTTAAACCTCCCTCTGATAAGTTCACTGGACACCCCGCAATCACCTGTCAGTTTTGGTGGGGAATCAACAAATTGAAGTGTTTT
Organism: Lerista edwardsae; assembly: GCA_029204185.1. Lineage (NCBI taxonomy): Eukaryota > Metazoa > Chordata > Lepidosauria > Squamata > Scincidae > Lerista > Lerista edwardsae. The sequence continues at coordinate 6,854,867 of JAJKFI010000007.1, read as the reverse complement.
AAAAAAATGGATATATCCTGAACTTGTTCTATAAATGTGGCTCTCAAGAGAGTGCAACTGACATTCCAATCCTTACTGGGCTGCCCATGGTGCAATACAACGGCACAGAAACTGTGGCTGCTGTACGTACACGAGTGGCAGCTGGAAATCTCGAGGTTACATTTGTTCCCTTACCCTTGTCCAGCCTTGGCAACTTCTATGAGTTTACTCAGAGTTGTGCCAGCTCAGTCGGTGGTGAAGTAAAGTGGGTAGCCAAGTGTAGCGCTTTTAGGCCCAAGAGGGAGATTAATTTATTATTATTATTTATTTATTTGAAGAATTTATACCCCGCCTCTCCCATGTTGAAGCAAATGCCCGAGGTGGCTTACAGAGAACAACAAAATACAACTGCAATTATTAAAACACATTAAAAAAAATTAAACATTAACAGGAACACACAGAGTGTACAAGAATGAAGCTCGACCCAATTCTCCATATCAGGTCATTTGGCGGGTGGGAAAACAATTCACCAGGGGAGTGAACAAACTATGACAGTATTCCAGAGGGACAGAGGGCAGACATCCAACCAACATCCAAAGGCCAGATGAAATAGGTATGATTTAAGCCCTCTCCGTTAAGGTTAAGGTTAAGGTTAAGACGTGGTGGAAATCTTCTCTTAGCATCCTAAAACTACCATAGTTCAGTGACGTATGGTGACACCTTGTGCCAATGAGGCACATGATGTCACAGTGACCCGGAAGTGATGTCATTCCCAGGTCACCCAGCTTTGGCGTGCCTTATCTCAGCTTCAGGGAGGGCTGCCAGGCAGCCTTGAAGCAAAAAGAAGACACTTACCTTCAGAGCAAACGCCACAGCATTCCCTCTGATGACAGGGCTTCTACCAGTTTCAGGGAAGCTTCTACCCCTGAAGCTGGGAGAAGGTACACTGGAGCCCTGCCTTTGGGGAGAATGCTGCAGCATTCTCTCTGAAGGTGGGACTCTTGCAGCTTCAGCTCCAGGGGAGGTTGGGAGCTTCCCTGAAGCCGGAAAAGGGTGCAGCGAAGCCACTAGGGCCCCATTGGGCACAGTCAGGTGTGTGTTCGGTCAGGGCAGGTGAGGCAGGGCCTTACTTGCCTCTAATGACCCCACGTCCCTGCCATAGTTAGTACTAGACCTCTTCACTCCAGTCTCTATGAGCCCAACTAAATTCCCGAATACATTCTTTTAAGAGGATATAGTTGAACTAGATGACAGTTCGGAATGCTCTAAGATTTATTTTAACCAGTTAATTGATAGATCAATCAATTAAGGGGTAGACAGTTAATTGACTGAAACGAGTGTTGACTTGGTTGATTGCCTTCAACTCATCGCCCCTAATCTTTAGCTTGTGCTTGTATCTCATGCCTCTCACATCTATTTATAAGTCCACACTAACTCCACAAGAATCAATATTAATTGACAGAAGTTATTCAGTTGCCTGCCAAGGACAGCACAATTTGAATGAAAGGACGTAAGACGAACAGGCAGGCTGAAATCCTATTTACACTTACCTGGGAGTAAGTCCCATTGATGAGAAAGGGACTTACTTTTGAGTAGATATCCTAGGCGTGGGCTCTCAGTCTCTAATCTGCATTCTGCATCTCGCTGGAACACCCCCAAACTGCCACAGAATGAACAGATGCTGCAGTGTTACAAGCCCTGAACCAGTGAAGCAAACTCATGTGCCGAAGCGAGTCTATGGCATTAATCTAGGTCCTATTGATCTGACTGGGGGGTATCAGTTGCTGAGAGGGATGCTACTTTTTTGATGCTACTTGCTGACTGTAGCTAGAGCTGGATTGGAGGAGCAATGTTTAACAGAGTGTACTGATTAATAGTTCAATACTTTGGTGCCCCGGTACCCAGAGGAACAGTAGTGCCAAAATGGCAACTGCTATATCCAATGGGCATTGAGGCAGCCGCCAGAGTCTCCCTTACATTGGATAGAATGAAGCCGGAGACAATGAGTCTCCTTGGCTCTGCACCCACTATTGAGCAAGCATAGAATCAAGGAGGCCCGTTTCGAGCTTCCTAGCCATGGAGGGAACACAGGATACAGCAGCAGAGACTACCACTATCTCCGCCCCTCCCGGGCCCATCTGCCAGCCTCCCACCCAATCCCACCCAGTTCCATCCCCTCCCCATCTCCCCCCACCTTGTTGCCAAGCAACAGCAAAATATACTGCCAGCTGCTCCTTGGTGACATCTTCTTGGTGCTGAGGCATAGCACCAACTAGTTGTATTGGAAAAGGCAGGAGATACCCCAAGGAGATAGGGAATGGTATCAGCAATGGCCCCTTGTCCCAGATAAACCAGGGATTATAGCGTTAATCCCCAAGGTCTTTGCAAGCCTCCGGAGCACAGTTGTAGGCTGATGAGGCCCCAGGCTATGAAGGGAGGCCAGCACAGGTGCAGAAGTGTGTGGCTGATGAATTAAAGCCTGCCCACTGATTGACTGGCCTCAGTATAAAGTTGGAGGCAGGAGCTGTGGTAAAGGACCTTGGTAGGTGCTGGAGGATGGTACCTAGGCAGGTGCTGGATTGCTAAAGGAAAGGTGATTAGCACCAGGTAGGTGCAGGGAGGAAGGTGGCTGAGTAGACTGACTGGAGTGCTGACTGGCTAGACTGCCTGCCTGCCTGATGGAGGACTGGAGAAAGAAAGGAAAGCTTATTGGGGGTAATAACCATTGGGAATTGTTGTCTGGCTGCCATGCCCCTGGAGCCACCAAGTGGAGGAGGCAGTTGTGGCTTGGGCAAGCTGACGGCCTATTGTTTGGTGTTGGGGTATTGGTGCTAGACTTAGAGTAGTTTAGAGTAATTTAGTTTAGTTGGCTTGGGGTAGAGCTAAGCCAGTGATGAGGGCAGTCTGGAGGAGGCTGGCCAGCCAGTGATCCCAAGCAAAACGGCTGGAAGAGAGGAGGCCCAGTGGGTGAAGGAACTCCCTCCCTCTTGCCTATCTCTGTGCCTATCTCTGTGGGGAAACTAGTTAGCCTAGTATGGGCATTAGGGCCTTTGGGGTGGCCCAGCAGGGAATTTGGCAGAACGCTAGTGCTGGCCCAGGGCCAGTGCTCTGTGTTCTCCAGGCACGTTTGCACCACCACCACAAACAACAGTAATAGTAATACCACCAGTATTTATATACTGCCTTTCTTGGTCATTGGATTGCTCCTTTGACTTTATTTCAAGGCGGTACACATAGCAAGGTTTTTTACAAATAACAAAGACTAATCTTTTAAGAACAGCTACACGCAGATTAGATGGAAGTTTCACAGTCTGGTCTTTCCTTGTTGGCCGCACAGTTGCCTCCACGCTGGCTGATAAACGGCTGACAGACGGCTTCTGTGCTCTTACCAAAGAACCAGATTGGGTCCTAAAGGCAATCCTTATGAATATCAAGATTTGGTCTTGTATATTTAATAATGTACGCTATAACCCAACCGATAGTGGCATTGCACCAGTGGTTCTTGAACCTTGTTTTGTTACCAGCACCTTTTTTTTTTTTAAGGCAGTTTAGGTTTTAGATTTTCAAAAAATAAAAGGCTGGCATGAAATATGGAATTGTGGATGAAGAAAGGCTGGAGGATTTCCAGTCTCCCTCCTTTTTCATTCTATTATTCCAATTTACATGGGTTCCAGCGTTCTTGTATCTGCTAAATCACTGCCATGATAATTTGCGATAACATTAAATAACTTTCTTCCCTACTGACAAAGGCAAGATAGACTGATAGGATTACATTTATTGATGTACAGGTGTCAAATGAAATCAACTTTTTGGGCCGGTAGTCATTAAATCTTCATAGTTGTGTGTGTGTGTGTGTGTGTGTGTGTGTGTGTGTGTGTGAGAGAGAGAGAGAGAGAGAGAGAGAGAGAGAGAGAGAGAGAGATTGAATGAAATAACGTCAAATATTACAGCTCTGTTCAGGCTTTAGGGCTGCGTGTGAAATACAGTACGGTGGTAAAGTGCGATGAGGAAAAATAGAATCATAAACATGGAACTTTTGCCTTGACGTGCATGATGGCCTCTTCAAATGCTGGATAAATGATGCAGCTGAAACCGGATAGCTAATGAATCTCTAATGTCACCATTAGGGCAGCCTTGTGATTAGCCCTATCAAGCAACAGATAGAGGGCTTACGCAACTGCCAGCTCAGCCATAAGGTGACCTGATGTGGCAGATGGCAGGGGCAGAGGGGGTCGTGAATTCAGGGTGTCCTTGCTGCTGCTTCCCTCTAGCCTGCCACAGACACAAGCCGCATTGATCTGCTCCCCACTCACTTGAGCGGGAAATGGACAATCTCAGATAAGTCATGTAGCGGGTACACGAGTACCTATTCCTAGAATTTGGGCTGGCCCCGCCCATTTGCCCGCCCACTCGTCGACTCCGTCGGCGCTCCGCCCCTGCAACGTTTGAATTGCCTGCACGTTTGAGTTGCCTGCACATTCTCAGAGCCAGGCAGGCAGGCAGCGGAGCGAGGGAGACCGACGGCAGCAGCAGCGTGAGCAGGTAGGCTGCCTGGGGCTCCCTCCCGAGGAGGCGCGGCGGTTCCTGGGGAGGAATCAGTAGCCCGCACAGCGGCCCCAGGGAAGGCCCGGGACTCCCGGGCCACTGTGCGGCCTACCGAGGAGGCGCAGCGGTTCCTGGGGGCGGTTCCTGGGTTCCAGCTATGACCTCACTTCCTGTGGGCAGGCCCCAACACAAGTACCAATCAAAAGTGAGTACCTGTTGCTAAATCATTTAGATGCCATTACTGGACCATCTGCCTCCTTACCAAGGTGCTCACGTGGCTTCTGCAAACCCAGAAATGAAGGACTACTGGCTTTATTTAGAGAGATAATTGAGAGCGCGCTCCTAACCTTGAGTTAGGCCAGCAAAGTTTGGCTGGACCAAGGGCCACCGTAAAGCACTTTTGGCCCACTTTCAGAGTTACATCCCTAACGGCTGCATCCCAGCCACACCCTCTCTCCAGGTCGGTCTGAGCACTGTAGCCCCACCCATCTCTGTCCAGTAATGCCTCCTCCCTGCTCTCCCTCCTCCCAGAACCTCCCCTGCGCCAGCCGAGTTTGGTTGGCACACAGGAGGCTCCCCATTGGTGCTCTCGATGTACTCATATTGTCAGCCTGAGCACCGTAGCGCTGATGCGAAGCTGCCAGTCGGCTCCCCCATGTCGGCGCTAATGACGTAGTGCTGACGCAACCATGTTGCGTTGTCACTACACCACCACTTGGATCGTGCCCTCAGTGCAGCCCTATTACAGTTGGATAATATCTTGAGCACCGACCATGAAAGCTACTATGAAAGCTGGGAAGTGGAGAGCACGGCCAAGAGGAGGGCTGCACTGGGATGGACAATATCTGGTGGACTGCGGCTCTGTGCGTTACTCTCACAGAACAATGACTGCAAAAACCCCATTGAAAAATGTTGGTTTAGATTCAACTGCCGACGTAAACCACCACCTTGGGCATTTGCTTGGACATGGGAAAGGCTGGATATACACTCTTCAAATAAAATAATAACTCCCCCAGCACTAATGTGGCCATGCCAACGGAGTTTACGCTGCATTCTGCAGGGGAGTTTCAGGCCCTGGGGTCTCCACTAGGTAAGGGAGCATTTGTTCCCTTGCCCAGGATAAGCTCTTGCTGCCCAGCTGGGTCTACTCATATCTGCGCCAGTTCCTTTGCTGGCTCAAGTCCACATGGATTCAGGAAGGCGCATCAAGGCTGGGAAAGGGGATAGGATCTCAATGGCACCACTGCCACAGATGACCACCACCTTCCTGGCCTTGATCCACCCCTCCCTACTCTTCCCATTCCTCACCCCTCCCTGTTTTTCCCAGCCTCGTCCAGCTTACCTGTCTGGGTCTGGCAATGGCCCTCCTGCACTGCCACTGTTTGTCACAGCACTCCTAAAATAGCCACCGGTGGCACACTGCACACACCCCAGGTAGCCATTTTACAGCAGCAGAACTGTGTTTCGCTGTTGTACATGAATCCTCAAGCTGGCAGAACCCTGGATAGGATTGGACTGTAAGTCCCATTAGGCTCATATCATCTGTGTCTACAAACATTGAACACATTTCTAATTAGGAAAACGTATATCTGAATGTTTCAGTCAAATTCAGATTAGAATAACTTAATTGGCTGTTTTCTTTCTGCAAATTCGTTTCAGCTCCGCTTTTTGATACTTACTCATACGGCTAAATTTGCACCATCTGTTTAATGACAGAGACAATTGCAAATTCGTGGTAGCAACTAGAAAACAAACCAGCCGAGATCTGATTGTTTTACTCTATGCTTGACATTGTAAAATCACCAGAAAGGGGCTGGTAATTTGCCATTCTGCAATTTCTCTCTAGTAATTTACCATAACATGATAAAAGTATTCTATTCCCCATGTGTACATGACACACAAGCCCTGTCCAAGTGATATAGCCATCCTCCCTGGCTCCAAGAGTGGTCCAAACACACTTTACGGTGGCCCTTGTGCCGGCCTAACTCGAGGTGAGGGTTGTGCCCTCAATCTATGCAAATATGTGATGTGAACAGGGCTACTGATAACATCATTTATTAATGGCGCTTTAGCAGCTGCCCTTTAAGGAAGGAGCCATTTTGTCATGGTAAAGTACTATATGTGCTATAGGTTGGAAAATAGTAATTTCCCCACAGAACACTAGGGGGCAGTGTATTGTCCAGATTACTCAGGGGCTTTTACTTGGCCCTCTTCGACGTGCAGTGTGTGCCTCTACCTGGATTCCTTGTGCCCCCTCTTTTCTCTCCTCCTGCAAGCATGCATCTCTCCTCCAAGCATGCAGATCTCTCTCCATCAGCCCTGATCAGTCACACTGAGGGCGCAATCCTAAACTGAGTTAGGCCGGCATAAACTAAGCCAGCAAAGTTTGGTCAGCACAAGGGACACCGTAAAGTATGTTTGGTTCACTCTCAGAGTCAGAGAGACCAGCACACAGACATGTGCCATCCCCCCTGACTCCAAGAGTAGTCCAAGCATGCTTTATGGTGGTCCTTGTGCTGGCCAAACTTTGCTGGCTTAGTTTATGCCAGCTTAACTCCTGTTTAGGATTGCGCTCCGAGTCCACCACACCTTGCGATCTCTCACATTTATGCAAAGCAAAGGGGACAGTTCTAGGATTCCCTTTTCCAAAGTTTAGGACCTCTGTAGCCATCCAAGATGCACATGCTTGTGAACTTTGAGAAAAGCATTTTTTTCCTTTGAAACCTTGTTTCTTCTTCTGCTCCTATTTTATTCCCAGCAGCAATCTAATCAGAGTTGATGGGTTGCTTCAGGAAAAAGGGTCTTTATCTCTGCTAAATGTATATGCCTAGACCCCCTTTTCCCATCTCTAGGGGTATTTTGTTGTTGTTGAAAACCGCTTTTTGGTAAAAACCACCTTTTGGAGGTTAAAATATCTGAATAAAAACACAAAACACAGTATTTTGGTGTTTTCCAGAAATTAAAATGGATATTTTTCCAATTAGAAATCATACTGTGGCTGCATCTGCTGACATTATATCATCTACGTAGTACACTTTTAAAGTATTTAAAATTAATAAAACCGAGAATCTATATATATAAAAACAGACGTGGGTATGTATGTATGCGTGTACACGTGTATGTATGTTCTGAATAGGCTTCCCCATGCCTTGACCGAGTGCCACGAAACTTGGCACACACGTACCTTGCAGCCTGGAAAGAAACACTGCGGGGGTCAGACCCCCCTAGCGCCCCCAGGGGTGGGGGTACACGGGGGTCTTTCCGTGAACATCGTCGGAAACATCCGAAATCGGCATCAAATCCACAGTTTTCGGGGTCGCCGAGATGAGTGGCGACGCTCCCGATGCAGTTGAAGTCTGGGTTTGCCCCCCCACGTGAGGGGCAAGAAGGGGTGTGAGACACAGCGTCCGCCATGCCCTGCTGGAACGCCTGGACTGATTGGCACCAAACTCGGCATGCGGAAGCCTAGCAGCCTGGCCACAAACACTGTGGGGGGCGGGGCCCCCTAGCGCCCCCGGGGGTGGGGGTACATGGGGGTCCCCACTTGAAAACGGTCGAAAATGGCCAATATCTGTGTCAAATCCATAGTTTCCGGGGTCGCCGGGACGAGTGGCGACACTCCCGACGCTGTGCAAGTTCAGGTTCACACACCCCTCGGTGTGGGGGGCAGGAAGGGGTGCGAGACACAACATTCGCCATGCCCTGCTGAAACGCCTGGACCGAGCGACACGAAACTTGGCACGCATACACCTTGTGGCCTGGCCACAAATACTGCAGGGGTTGGGCCCCCCTAGCGCCCCCGGGGGAGTACATGGGAGTCCCCACTTGAAAACGGTCGAGAATGGCCAATACTGGTGTCAAATCCATAGTTTCCGAGGTTGCCGGAGCAAGCGGCGATCTCCTGACACCGTCGGAGTCCGGGTTCACACACACCCCTCGGCATGGGGTGCGGGAAGGGGTGCAAGACACAATATCTGCCATGCCCTGCTGGGACGCCTGGACCGATGTGCGCCAGATTCGCCATCCGCGTGCCTTCCAGCCTGGCAACAGACACTCTGGGGGTCAGGCCTCCCTAGCGCCCTGGGGGGGGGGGCCAGGGCCCCCACGTGGAAATGGCCAAAAATGGACGAAATCGTCCTCGGTTCTGTCGTTTCTGGGCTCACTGAGGCGAACAGCGATGCTGCGGGAGTTCGGGTCCGCACCCCCCAATGTGGGGGACGGGAAGGGGTGCAATACGAGATGTCCACCATGCCCCACTGTGACTCCTGGAGCAATTGGCACCAGACCCGGCATGCATATGCCTTGCGGCCTGGCAACAAACACTGTGGGGGTCAGGCCCCCCCAGTGCCCCTGGGGGTGGGGGTGCGCAGGGGGCCCCAGGTGAAAATGGTCGAAAATGCCCAAAATTGGGAGATGGGTCAGGGATGGGTCAGGGATGGGAGATATAAACACCCGGGCAATGCCGGGTAACAAACAGCTAGTGTAGAATAAAAACATCGCAATTTGCTATTTTAATCAAGAAATTTTGGAAAAAAATATCACCGAAAGCACACACCTCTACCCATCACTTTATAGATCACATCTACCCATCACTTTCCCACATTCCACCTGCCAAAGTCATCAAGTGCAGGGAAGACAAAGAAACCTGTCTTGAGATTCTGGGAGCGAAATCCTAAACTGGAGTTAGACTGGCATAAACTAAGCACAAGGGCCACCATAAAACGTGTTTGGACTGCTCTCAGAGTCAGGGGGGATGGCACACGTCTGTTTGCTGGCCTCTCTGACTCCAAGAGTGGTCCAAACATACTTTACGATGGCTCTTGTGCTGGCCAAACTTTGCTGGCTTAGCTTATGCCAGACTACTCAGGATTGAGCCCTGGAAAACCTACTGCTGGTCATGGCTAGATGGATCTACCTCCTTATATAATTCAAAAATAACATCCTGTGTGTACAGGTATTTCCCCATGTCAGTTTCAGCAGCCCCCATCCCAGAACCCTATCTCCGTAGGAGAAAGTTAACTAATTCCTGTTAATGTTTGATCAACAGTACAATCCTATGTATGTCTACTCAGAACTGAGTCCCATTGTGTTCCATGGGGCTTAGTTCCAAGGAAGTGTGTTTACAATTGCAGCCCTCGTTTTTTCAAGCATTCAGGCCTGCCTGCACATGCTATAACCTTGCATGCTTATAGTGTCCTGTAAAAGGAAGAAACCTTTCCCAGCAAAAAGCATCTAAAGGACTTTTATCGGTTCAGGGGGGTGGGGGGGGGAGGATCTGAATCAGCAGATAACTGAATCTGTGGATACAAGGAGACACCTGTACCTTTCGCTCAGATTATCTGAATGCAGGCCCACTTTCACTTTTGTTTTTGATAACCAAGGTTGTCCTCCTAATTATTCCCTCTGGGGGGAAAATTCAAGCAGGTGTAACTCAGCTACTCCACCATTAGCCAAGCCTTACCTAAAGAACAGTTTCCACGGAAGAAGCAGAGACATTACTACAGTGGTTGCAGCTCTGGAGGTACTTAAGCGACTGAAATAATTTCTTTTTGCTGCGGTGCAAATGTATCCACAGTTGCGCTGTTCAGCTTCAATATTTATTAAGTTTCTTATTCCATTGACTTTAGGGTAGCTTTTTCTCAGCAATGACACGTTTGTCATGTTACCAGATCGTTATAGTTCCCTCTCTCTTCCCTTCCCCCTGCATCAATCCTACTGTAAGCTGCCTCTCGCTTTTGGAAAAAGTAATCTCTGGGAGTCTGATGTGTAAACAGAGCAGCAAATCAGCTACAGGGAATGCATCAAGTGAACACGAAGGATGAAATACCGATCACATTTTAAAACCCTGCCAGACTTTGCTTCTCTGGGTTTTCATGTGCCAACTATATGTGGGGGGGAAATGCTATTTACCGTTCCTGTTTGAATGTCTTTTATTTTAGGATTTGAGCAATGTTAACATCTGTCAAAAAGGAACACTGGATATCCATCCCCAACTGCAGAGATGTGTTTTCATAAAAGCATTAAAACTGCGCATTTCCCCAGCTTACATCTTTTTAATTTGATAAAGGAGATAAAACAGGGACATCATGCAAATGTGCTCAGTAACTAGTGTAGATCTTCCAGGAATATGGAAATGAAAAGGCTATACTCAAACATTCCTGCATTATAGTTCAGCATGCTCTAACTTGGAGATCACATTTCAAACTATGGTATTATGTGGGAGTGGCACATATGATGCAGGGGAGTGGCAACAGGATGCGGGCATCTTGTTTTCTTGTGTGCTTCCTGAGGAATCTGGTGGGCCATTGTGCCAGCGCAATCCTATACCCACCTTAGCGTCGGCACTGCGCTCTTGTGCTGGCCAAACACTGTCGCGAATGTGCCATAAAGCGCGTCCACATCAGCACTATGGGGCTTGGCCAGCGCAAGCGGCAGTGCTGCTGTGACCGTCGGCAGCACTGGCCATGTGCCAGTTGAGCGCTAGCATCGCTCAGTTGGCGCAGGGCCTCCACGAGGGCACTCCAGAGACGTTCCGAGGGCGTAACTGGGCGGTGCAGCGAGCGGAGACGGTGGTTATGACACAGGACGGCCGAGGTGCCATATCCTAACGCCAGTTCCTGGCCATGGTGGCCCCGATTCGGGCCGCTCCCATGCACGTTCCTCTGCGCCTGCTATTTTGCCGGCGCAGATCTGAGCAGGCCCATAGGGGTGACTGGGGCTTACGCAGTGCAAGGGAAAAAACTCTCCTTGTCCTGCACGTTGCTGCTGCTGCCTCCGAATGGGCCTGTGGATATGGCCCTGCTATGTCAGCCTTACTAGGCCGGCATAAGGTAGGATTGCGCTCTGAGATACAGAAAGCTGCACTAGATGGGCCTTTGGCCTGATCCAGCAGGGCTCTTCTTATGTTCTTTCGTAAAAATGTCTGTCTGTCTAGTCCAGTGTTATCAAAATAAGGCTAGGGGCAGTAGTGTCAGCTTACCGGTACGCTGGGCGTGTCTTCCGGGTGAGCGGCAGCGCGATCGCTGCATTCTGTTGCGTAACGGCGAAAGCCCGCCCGCTGCAGCGGGCGGGCTTTCACCGTTATGCAACAGAATGCAGCGATCGTGCTGCCACTCACCCGGAAGACATGCCCAGCATACCGGTAGGCTGACACTACTGGCTAGGGGGCCTGAGGCAGCTACTGGAAGCTCTATCTGGCCCTTGGGCTCTCCCAGCACGACCATCTGCTGCTCTCAGCTGCTGAGCTGAGCTGTGCTGAGGTGTCATTGCTGAAAGGGCAGCCGGGATCATAATTGGGCTCTCCCACATCTGATATGATATGATCAAGATCTGCATATTTTCTCGTCTACTTTTGGTTGATGAGTTCCTAAGTTGTTGTTTTTTTTAAGTGCTTATTGTTGGTCATGACCTGCTTAACTGCATCACTACCGGCCTCAGCAGGCATCAAAAATGTCATTGGGCCCACTGTATGAAATGAACTTGACACTCTGGTCTCAACAACTTGTTCCCAGTTGTGGTCGGTCTGATGCAACTAAGAGGCAGACAAGTAGAGCGTGGTAGAGATAGATATTTTTGTTACTAGCTCCCAGCATCAGGCAGCCCAATCTTATGTTGTGCTGGAGCAGGCCAGCCGGCGGAACTGTGCTGTACCCAGCACAACATGGGAGGTCTCAGGAGCCTCCTGGGTGCAAGGGCACATGTGCTCCTTGGATCTGTGCCTTCTAAATAGCAAGCAAAGCTCCGAGGCAGCTGGACAGCCAGAATCGGGGCTGCATGGCCTGGGGACAGGGCCTTAGATGTGACCTAACGGCCACATACCCCTCCCTGGGCCGGCCCACCCACCTCCTGCCAAGTTCCAACCACCTGCCCACCCAGAACCACCCCTGCAAGGGAAGCTGTCCACCGCTCTCCTAGGCCAGCGCTACAGCTAGTGTCGGTCTGGGAGCCAAAGCGCCAACATAGAGGTGCTGATCGGTGCCTCGCATCAGCACTAAGGATGTAGTGCCGATGCAACAACATTATGTCGGTGCTATGTACAACCTACACCCTTAATGTACGATTCTTACCTATCATTGCTAATAAAAGTTAACAGTTAACATCTATGTTTAAAACCATCAAGGAAAAGCTTAAAGGAGGCCATGAAGGCCTGAGAAGAGCAAAAGAAGGGCCCACCAAAAAGGTGGGCTGGAGGAAGGGCTACAGATGGGGTGTGGCTAAAAGGGGAGAAATGGAGTAAACAGGAGTTGAGGGGGAAATAATCTTGAGGAAAAAGGGGGCAGGAAACTGAGCATGGTGCTAGCCGGCCTTATCATAAGTGATACTCTACCTTGGTAGACATGTCACAAACAAGATGTCCTAAAACAAGATGGAATTGTCATGACGATTGCGTGTCACTGGGACTTGCTCTGCCCCTCCCCCAGTACACTGAAGTGAGGCTGGGAAAAAGCAGTGATTGGAAGGTTATTGGCCAGGGGCGGGGCGAGCACTTTCATACTTTTGTGCTTGCTCCACCTAGAGCTGGGAGATGTCTGAGGGCGCAACCCTAAGCAGCGCCGGACTGGCGAGGCCAACAGGCCAGCGCCATATCCTACACTGCTTAGGAGTGGCTGGAGCCTCCCCGCAGCAAGGGAATGTGCGCTCCCTTACTGTAGGGGAGGATCCAGGCTCCTCTATGCGCTCCTTGGATCTGCACCCGCTAAATAGCAGGTGCAGATCCGAGGAGACTGCGCGGCCTGAATCGGGGCTGCCCGGCCTCCCGAATGGACTCAGGATGCAGCTGTATGGCCACCTCCCAAGCCCACCCATGTCCTGCCCCCAATCTCCCTCCCCCCCACCAATCCCTGTCCCAGAATGGGACGGTGGGATGGTTCTTCCCTTGCACCGACCGGCTTCAGTCGGCGCGCGGAAGGCTCCCCGTCGGCGCTCTGAAGCCAACGCTACTCATAGTGTCGGCTTCAGAGCATTGGCGCCGATGCGGGGTGCTTCTCGGCACCCCCACATCAATGCTAATGACATAGCGCAGACGCAACAATGTTGCATCAGCGCTACGTCCATTATAGGATGGCGCTGCTCATCAGGGCTGCTCAACCCGGGGACAGGGGTTAGGATACGGCCCAACGGCTGTGTCTCGTCTCCGCCCCCTCTCCATCCATGGCACCACCCCATTCACCCCACGCCCGCCTCCAGCATGCCCTTGGCATGGCCCTGCACCAGCAGAACTAAGCGCTGTTCATGGGCCAGTGCTGCTGCTTGCGCCGGCCCAGTGACCAAATCCACAGTACGTTTGTGACAGTGCTGCTCCGGTGCAAGAGCGCTACACAGGTGCAACAGCAGGTTAGGATTGCACCCTTAGTTACCTTGGGCCATTCACTATTTCTCAGCCTAAGCTGCGTCACAGTGTTGCTGCTAGGATACAGGGAAGGAGGATAATTCACAGGACAATCCTAAGCTTGGCTACAGAGAAGTAAGTCTCCAATGGGGGCTTATTCTCAGAAAATGTGCATACGATTGTGGCCTTATACACTTTTATGCAAGTCTCCTTGGAAGGAAGAAGGCTACAAATGCAATTAATATCCCTCCTTCTGAAGTGTCTCTCTGTTCTACATCTGTAAACATCCAGGGTGATCAAGGAACGAGATCACTGGCTGTTGGGTTTATATAGTGAATCGCTTTAACAAAACAGAATCATTGCCTCCTTGGTTTGAAATTGATGTTGTGTTGCTCATTGAGAGGGGTGGGAGGGGACACTTGAGACTGTTGCATTTGTGGCTTGCAAGGTTGGAATTCATCATGTAACGGGAGGGTGGAGAAAGCAATATTCTGATTGCATCATCTTGCAATGCGGTGTTTATAGAAACATGATTCCGAGGAGCATGAATAAAAGATAATTTGGTGCATATGTCACTCCTCTATATGGGAAAAAGTTTGATTTGATATTTATTTGAGAAAGGCTCCTGGTGATTGTCTATTGTCATAGCATTAGATGAGAGGGGAACGCAAGTGACTCTTTGAATGTGACAGCAGTGACAAGGAGAGCCTGCAGTCACGTCTTGTTAATTTACCATGGAGGAGAATGTCACATTTACATTTCAAATTATCTCCCTGCACTGCTCACAACTTGCTGGGATTAGCTGGAGTTTTAAGCCATCAAGATTCAGGTTTTTATTGTTTATGAAGACCATGCTAATCCGTTTCCTCCTCCCATCGTTTCCTCCTTGACATCCCTTGTCCCCTCCCCTGCTCCAGAAACAAAACTCATCGAAGCCGGTCTCAAAAATCAAACATTGAAGGAAGTTGTCACCCTTTTGCGGTGAAGACAAGGTGATTGTTCAAGCAGTACATAGTGGGAAATCAAATGTCTCTTTCTCCCCCTGATCCTGGGATGCTTACAGGCAGCCATCACCAATACATTTTGCAAGCTCCCTCTTCCCAAATGTGATCAGTGAGGATATAGTGGTATGAAACCAATTATAGTTTTAAGGGATACATTAATGCAGGCAGCCCAAAGTGACAGATGACAATTTAATGCTCTTTTGAATGTTCCCACTTTTAAGGTGCAATTCTTGATGCAGGAATGAGTCTGTCTCTGGGCTATGCTCAGTGGCGTCATCCAGGCGGAACGGCCCGGTACGCCGTTCTGCCAGTTCGGCGGACGGGCCCGGGCCGCGCCGCCTCTCCCTCGCGTCCCGCCCGCCCGCCCTTGCGTCCCAAATCACTCTGAAATGGAGCGATTCGGGCTCTGTGAGGCACAGGGAGGCGTGGCAGCCTTCCGCCATAGGGGTGGAGGGCTGTCAATCATCCGGGCGTTCCGGTTCTTGGCGCGCCCAGATGACATCACTGGCTGTGCTACTTCAGGTGGGGGCTTGCAAGCAGGTTTGATCCAAGACCTCCTGATGCCTCAGGCAGTATGCCAAGTGCTGACCCCAGGGCCAGCCTTAGGGCTATTTGCCCTGTGTTTGGATGGGCCCCATGACAGCACAGTGAGCTGATTGCCTGCTGCCACAGCCAGGATCTCTGTGGTCTGGAAGCAGAATGTTTGCGTTATTGGGCCTTTCCACATGCCCCTGCAATCCACGGACCAAAGCCGTTGGCAGAGACATGAGGACATCACCACCCACTATTGGTTTCCAAGCGTTGCGCTTTGCACACAGCACCACGAGCATTCATCTCGCTGCAGCTGCAGTCATCATGGCTGTCTGGTGAGTGGAGTGAGTGGGGAGGAAGGGCTGGGGCTGCCCCTGCCTGCCCCCTTTATCTGCCCCCTCTGCTCCGTCCACTCTAATGTTCTCCTCCCCTCCACATTTCCTCTTCCTCCCTGTCCCTGTTTTCCTTTTTCAATCCAGGGAATAGAAGAGGGAGGCGCCGTGGGGGCAAGTAGGCAAACATAGTGCACCCCCTACTACCTGGGGCAACTGTTTCAGTTGGCCTCCTAGATGAGCCATTTCTGCTTACGTGACTGAATGGTCCTCCTACTTTTTTTTTTTTACAGTGCAATCCTACTGTTCACACAGTGCCAGTGCAATGGGGTGGTGCCAGCACTGCACACTTAGCGCTGATGCAGGAGTGCCAATCGGCATCCCCGCGACGGTGCTAAGGCCACAGGATTGGTACTGCTGGCAGTGCCGGCCCTGTAGCGCCTGCACAGCGCCTCCCTAGGATCAGCCGAATCTGACCAGTGCAAGAAAGGCACCATGACAGGGCAGAACAGGGATTGAGTCGGGAGGGAGTCGGGGTGGGACTTGGGTGAACCAAGGATTTGGCCGTAAGGCTGAATCCTAGGCCCGTTCGAGAGGTTGTGCGGCCCCAATTCAGGCCACATGGTCTCCTCGAATCTGCGCCTGCTCTTTAGGGAGCACACTGCTAAGGGAACACACGCTTCCTTGCCATGGGAGGCTCCAGCCTCCCCCAACCCAGCGTTGAATATGGCGCTGGCCGGCCAGCTTTGCCATTCCAGCACTGGGTTGGATTGCGCCCTCAAAGAACACTCTGCATAGAAAATTAGCATGCCAGGAAAAAGGCTAGCGGAAAAACTCCTATCACTGACACTTACAGTAGTTTTCTATATAACTACTTCCTTCCATATAATCCTACCCGTACTCTTAGATCATCTAGAGGGGCCCTTTTGACTGTGCCACCACCAGGAGAAGTGAGAGGGGCGGCGGCCAGGAAGAGGGCCTTCTCGGTGGTGGGCCCCCAACTTTGGAATACCCTCCCCTTAGAATTGAGAACTGCTCCCTCCTTGTTAACATTTCGGCGGGGGCTGAAGACCTTTTTATTTCAAAAAGCTTTTAATTGTTGACAGGCTGGCTGGCTGGTGTGTTATATTTTATATCTTATGATCCACAGGGCTTGCTTTTAAATTCTATTGTTTTGTTTTAATTTTGTTTTTACTATATTGTTTTTATATTGTTTTTATATTGTTTTTATATTGTTTTTTAATGTTAAATTTTATATTTCCTTGTAATGCCGCCTTGGGTGCCTTCGGGCATAAAGGCGGGATAAAAATCTAATAAATAAATAAATAGTAAATAGAGTGCTTTTTAAAATTATGTGTTTTGCTAGTATGGAGGACAGTTCAGTCATGTGAGGCTCCACTTGCCATAGGAAGAAATACAGCCCAGCCAAAAGTATAATGGTGCCTCTTGCCTAGTTAGCAGGGGTCCACTCTGACCAATCTTTTCCCCCCTTCCTTCTGTTAAAAGCACACATGCATACACACACGTGCACTATCCCATTTTTCCCTTAAATGCAAACAATCCGCCCATATTCTCCCCCAACATTCTTCCCCGATTTCTGCTTGAAAATGGAACATCCCATCAACTCTTCTATATACACACAAAACTCAAAGGCGAAAATCCATCCATTCTCTCTCCCACCCCTCGTGCTTTAACGCACTGTTGTGACACCGCAGAACCGACACAACAGTGTGTTAAAGCACAAACTTCCACTAGGGCAAAAGTAGACATGACATTAAGGGCGCAATCTGACAGCATCACCTCCAGGGCGCTTTTGGATTACGCCCTTAATGTCATGTGTACTTTTGCCCTAGTAGAAGTTCTGGCAGAAGGAGTAGCCATTGCAGTGACAGATGTTTTGTTGTAGTTGCTCCAATAATTCTTCCACTATGTAGAAAGTAAATATTCTGGATAGATGATGATGATGATACCAGTATTTATATACTGCTGTTCTGGTCATTGGATTTCTCCTCTGACTTTCATCAAGGTGGCTTACATGGGCAGGCTTTTCTCAACCCCATATAGACAGAATCACAAGTTCTGTCTTTCAAGAAACTACATTCCAGGTGGTCTCCTTCACAGGCCAGCATCTCTCTGGCTGCTCACACTCCCATACATGGCTTGACAGGCACTCCTCCACTCTCGCTGGAAGGGTCATCATCTCCACTCCTCTCACCACTGGAGAGACTCATCTCTGTCAGCAACGTTTATTGGCAATTCATGGTGACTTCTGGCTGACTCAAACTGCCATCCCAGGTGATCTTCAGGCTTCAGAGGTGGCAGCTCTTCCACTTGGCCAGACCCTCCTCCTACCCTGCTGTGATAGATAGCACAGCACTATGTATTCCATGACTTTGCACAGGGTTCTCAGCTCCTGCTATTGTGGGCTTCCTAGCAAAAAAAAAAAAAAAACTGCTTCCTGCAGACAACCCAGTACCATCTTCCTACCTATAGTCCTGGTGCCACCCTCAAAGGGGTTGTCATCACTAGAAAAGTGCTAAACTTGCTAAAATGTACAAAAAGTGAAAATAAATAAATGATTTTATTGTATGGGGGTGTCAAAAATTGATGGGCCCAAGGTGTCAAATGACTTAGCTACGCCATTGACAGGACCACTTCCATTCCTTTAACTTCTTTTTTTTAAAAAGCATTTGAAAAGTGATTCAGAGCACAATCCTAACCTGGAGTTAGGCCGGCACAGTTAGGCCAGCAAAGTTTGGCTGGCCCAAGGGCCACTGTAAAGTATTTTAGACAACTCCTTGAGTCAGAGAGGCCAGCACACAGACGTGCGCCATCCTCCCTGACTCCGACAGTGGTCCAAATGCACTTTACAGTGGCCCTTGGGCCAGCCAAACTTTGCTGGCCTGACTGTACTGGCCTAACTCCAGTTTAGGATTGTGCCCTCAGTTTTTCTACTTGTTGGTTTCCCTGCAAATATCTTATAACCTCAATTGCTTTTTATTTTATAAAAAAAGTTTAAAACCTTACCAAAAAAAGTAGGACGGTTTTAATATACTTTTATTGTAAGATTTTGCTCTAGACTGTCCAACCACTGTGCATGTAAATGCTATATAAATAAAATGACTATTATTATGGATGACATTTAGAGCATCCCCTCTTCTTTTTAGCAATCTTCTATACTTTTATGGATGACATTCACCATTCAAAATCTTTTTTTTTTCCAAAACTCAAATCCATATAAATCCAAATCCATAACTCACATCCATATCTGATGCTCTTTAAAGACTTTGGGCTGCAAAAAGCAGTCCTGTTATATATTTTAAAAGATCTGAAGATTTTCTTACTAAAGCTGAAAATGAATGGAACTAGTTTCACAGGTTTTGTTTTCAAAACACTCAAAATAAGACGTGTGCATGTGTAAATTGAAAACAAAAATCTTAATATAAGAAACAAAAATAAGTAATCTCTAGGGACTCAGGGCCAATCCAGAACTGCCTAACTACCACGGGCACAGCAGTAGACAAAAAGCTACTGCTCCATTCACTGGCAGCAAGGCAGCCACTGGTCCCCCCGGGGGAAGAGGATGTTTGCCCCTTTCCCCAAGGGAAAGCCCCATCGCCCACAAGTGCTCAAGGAAGTTGCAAATCAGTTATGGAGTCAGGGGCGTGGCTTAGGGTGCAATCCTAAACTGAGTTGGGCCGGCATAAGCTAAGACAGCAAAGTTTGGCCAGCAGAAGGAGTTGCCAAAAATCGGCTTGAAATGGTTTCTCTCGTGGGGAAAAGGACACTGTAAAGTGTGTTTGGACCACTCTCGGAGTCAGAGAGGCCAGCACACAGACATGCGCCATCCTCCCTGACTCCGAGAGTAGTCCAAACGCGCATTACAGTGGCCCTTGTGCCGGCCAAACTTTGCTGGCTTAGTTTATGCCGGCCTAACTCCAGTTTAGGATTGCGCTCTTAATGACAGTAGCAGGATGTTAGGTGTTTTTTTCTTTTGTAATTGCTGCTGTGTCTGCAGTTCTTAGTGGCACTTCAAGCACCTCTTGTCCTTCCATGACTTGCTACCCACCATCTTCTTTCAGAGGATGCACTGGGAGCTACAGGCAGCTGCCGCAAAGAGGAGCAACACTTGAAGTGCAGTTGCTGCCACAATCTGCGGCAGTGACTGCGGGTTTCAGTTGAATACCGCCAAGACCAGTAAGCTGCCCCCCAACCTCTGAACTGTTTCATAATTTTTTGTGTGCTCCCTAGAAAGTGATGAACATCCCCCTCCACTTAAAATAATTTTCATCACCAAGGGAGATTTTTATCGCCCAGCATGAGGTCTGAATCTTCCTCAATTTTAATCTACCACCCATGCAGTGATGTCATTCAGGGGGAACAGACCAGAATGGGCGTTCCGGATCCTAACGGGCTCCGTGGCTGATTCCGGGTGCCCAACAAGTGCCAATCAAAAGTGAGTTTGTGTTCCTAAATCATTTGAATGACACCACTGCACCCATGTATCAAGTTATTATTATCAGGGCATAATCCTAACCAACTTTCCAGCACTGGGGTAAGGGCAATGCAGCTCCGAGGTAAGGGAACAAACATCCTCTTACTTTGAGGAGGCCTCCGTGGCTACTTCTCCAATGCAGGATGCAGAACATGCCCCATTGGCACCGCTATGTCAGTGCTGGACAGTTGGTTAGGATTATGCCCTCAGAGAGCTATGAGCCTTTGGAG
The DNA here is from genome assembly GCA_029204185.1 of Lerista edwardsae. Lineage (NCBI taxonomy): Eukaryota > Metazoa > Chordata > Lepidosauria > Squamata > Scincidae > Lerista > Lerista edwardsae. The sequence goes on along the minus strand of JAJKFI010000007.1, from coordinate 6,834,423 downwards.
AAATTTCTATGAGATCCGTTCTTGTTCAGGTCATTTTCAGTAGATGACGAAGAGATTGCCTGCTCGTCTCAATCTTCAGCTGCACAAAATGTACAGAAAATGAGAAATTCAGCTGACCTTGTAATCATTACCTGTGTATCTCTACAGCAGTGTTTCTCAAAGTGTGCTCCTAGGAGCCCTGTGGCTCCCAGACACCCCCTTCAGAGGCTCCATACGCATATCATAAATAGCCACAATCTGCTCAGCGCCATGCCACTCCATGTACGCACTGGCGCTTTAGGGCCCCCTAAGCGTCTGGGACTCTGGAGGCACACGTGCCCTGGGGTTTGCCAAGTCTCCATTTTGGAGTGTAAAGAACTCTGGAGATCAAAAAGTTTGAGAACTGCTACTCTACAGGTTTCATAGGATAGTTGTTTAAATGCCCCCCACTCTGTTTTTGATTCATAATTAATTTTTATTAAGTGTTAGTTGCTTTCAAGAATTCGTAATTGATGTATGTCTTCCCACCTGACTAAAGACTCCAGTAGAGCCCATCAGACTACATTGGAAGAAACATTTTGAGATTTCTGAATAGCAAGTTTATAAGGGTTCTGTGGAAGTTAATAGGTTATGTCTTTACGAGCGCAATCCTAACCTGGATTTAGGCCAGCACAATTGGAACAGCAGTTTGGCTCTCACAAGGGACACTGTAAGGTATGTTTGGGCCACTCTTGGAGTCAGAGAGGCCAGCTCACAGACGTGCGCCATCCTCCCTGACTCCAAGTGTGGTCCAAACACGCTTTATGGTGGCCCTTGTGCCAGTCAAACTTTGCTGGCCTAACTGTGATGGCTTAACTCCAGGTTAGGATTGCACCGTAATTCATTTTGGAGCATACTGTATCACTTGGAGACAATACCCAGCCACAATTTAGCCTAACTTTAGCCTATAGCACTTTGGGGGGTAATACTTTCTTCCAAGTGCTAATTAACTAATTAATTAGTCAGTCTTAACACAACTCTCTAGATGTACCTTGCAAACACTACAGAGGTTTAATTTTCAATTGAGCAAGTGGCTGGAAATGTTTAATTGCAGTCCTGGGAACAAAGAGCCGTCTCTCCTGCGTCAGGGGTGTAGTGCATGTCTTTCAATTTCAACCTTACTTCCATTTTATTAATGAATTTCACATTATGTCAGTTTGACGTAAATTAAATCTCACTTTCCTGGTATGTTCTTTCATCCAATCTTCATATATCACCAAGTCTCCAACCGGGGTCCAAAGGATCTTCCAAAATCCAAAAATGTAAGTCACTTGATGCTGCTATTAGATACAATGCACCATTAATTATTAATTAAGGCTGCAGTTCTGTACGCACTGGGAATAAGGGCACAATTGTAAGTGGATGCAGCACTGGCCTAAGCTGTGGCAAACGTGCCGTACAGCATGTTGTGGCAGCCTAGCAGGTAGGGATGCTGGCAAGAAGGTCTCTGGAGCCAGGCCTCTAGGCGTGGTGCTGGAGCAAGTAAGAGCTACTCTCAGCAGTGCAGGGGTGGGGGGAAGGGCAGTGGCTGGCAGGGAGGGGTGTAAAAGGGCAGGCTGGTTAGATTCTGGGTTAGATTCTGGGAAGGAGATTTTCTGGGATACCTGGATTTTCAGAAGGCGTTTGACACAGTCCCCCACCAAAGGCTGCTGAAGAAACTTCACAGTCAGGGAGTAAGAGGGCAGGTCCTCTTATGGATTCAGAATTGGTTGAGGGCCAGGAAACAGAGAGTGGGGGTCAATGGGCAATTTTCAGAATGGAGAGAGGTGAAAAGTGGAGTGCCCCAGGGATCTGTCTTGGGGCCCGTGCTTTTCAACTTATTCATAAATGACCTGGAGACAGGGATAAGCAGCGAGGTGGCCAAGTTTGCAGATGACACAAAATTTTTCCGGGTGGTGAAGACCAGAAAGGATTGTGAAGAGCTCCAGAAGGATCTCTCCAAGTTGGGGGAATGGGCAGCCAAATGGCAGATGCGTTTCAACATAGACAAATGTAAAGTGATGCACATTGGGGCAAAAAACCAAAACTTCATCTATAGGCTAATGGGTTCTGAGCTGTCTGTGACAGCTCAGGAGAGAGATCTTGGGGTGCTGGTGGACAATTCAATGAAGGTATCGACCCAGTGTGTGGCAGCAATTAAGAAGCCCAATTCCATGCTTGGGGTCATTAAAAAAGGGGTTGAGAACAAAACAGCCAATATTATCATGCCATTGTACAAATCGATGGTAAGGCCGCACCTGGAATATTGTGTACAGTTCTGGTCGCCGCACCTCAAAAAGGACATAGTGGAGTTGGAAAAGGTGCAGAAGAGAGCAACAAAAATGATTACGGGGCTGGGGCACCTCCCTTATGAAGAAAGACTGCAGCGTTTGGGGCTCTTCAGTCTAGAAAAAAGGCGCCTGAGAGGGGACATGATTGAGACATACAAAATAATGCACGGAAGGGATAGAGTCGATAGAGGGATGTTCTTTTCCCTCTCTCAAAACACCAGAACCAGGGGGCATCCGCTAAAACTGAGGGTTGGGAGAGTTAAAACAGATAAAATGAAGTACTTTTTTACCCAGCGGGTAGTTAATCTGTGGAACTCTTTGCCACAGGAGGTGGTGATGGCATCTGGTCTAGATGCCTTTAAGAAGGGATTGGATGGATTTCTGGAAGAGAAGTCCATTGTGGGATACAGGCAATGATGGGTTGTAACCTCCTTACATTAGTAGTAGGCTACTTCAGAGTACTGGGTACAAGGGAGTGGCAACAGGATGCAAGCATCTTGTTATCTCATGCCTCCCTGGGGCACCTGGTGGGCCGCTGTGAGATACAGGAAGCTGGACTAGATGGGCCTTTGGCCTGATCCAGCAGGGCTCTTCTTATGTTCTTAAGGAGGCAAGATCATGGCCGCCACATGTGCAGTATCCTATTCTCCCTCCTGGATTTGAAAAACAAAGGAAACTCAGGGCGCAATCCTATGCAGCGCTGGAATGGCGAGGCCGACTTGGCAGTGCCATAGCCGATGCTGCATAGAAGAGTCTGGAGCCCCCCCACACACACGGCAAAGGAGCGTACACTTCTTTACCTATGTGCTCCTCAGATCTGCGCCCGCTAAAGAGATTCTGCACAGATGCGAGGAGACCCCTCGGCCCAAATCGGGGCCTCGTGGACGGGCTTAGGATGTGGCCTCCCTCCCTCCCTCCAATCCCCGTGCTGCCTTGGCACAGAGCCTCCCTCGTGCCAACTGGCTTCGGTCAGTGCGAGAGAGGCTCAGCACGGGCGCAGCAGGGCCGGCACTGCCAGCAGCGCCAGTCCTGTTGCCTTAGCGCCAACATGGGGGGGCTGCTAGGCGCCCCCCTGCATCGGTGCTAAGGCCTTAGCGCTGATGCAACGACATAGTGTCAGTGCTAAGCACCAGATAGGATGGCACTGCCCGAGTGCAATCCTTAACTGTGCTGGAACAGTGAGGCCAGTGGCCCTATGCTGTATCCAGCACAGCCTAGGAGTGCTCAGGACCCTCCCCGGGACAAGGGCATGTTTGCACCCTTGCCCCAAGGGAGGTTCCAGCCTCCCCTATGGGCTCTTCGGTTCTGTGCCTGTTGTATAGCAGAGCCAAGGACACAGCATGGCAAGAATTGGGACCGTGCGACCTGAGGACGGAGGCTTGGAAATAGGCTATTTCCAAGGTTGTTAGGCCGCTTCCCAACCCCACCTCCTGGCCCGCCCGCCCCCAGTTCCTCCCCCCCACCTTCCTTCCCCCCAGAACCACTCTTGCGCCAGCTGAGCTTGGCTGGTGCATGAGCGGCGCAGTGGGGGCTCAGTCCGGTGCCCTTGGGCCAACACTGCTGCTAGCGTTGGCCTAACGGCAGCAGTGATGATGCAAGGGTGGCATTCGGTGCCCTCGGGTTGGCCCTAGCCCAGCATCAGCCCCACAGCACCCTCAGACTTGCACCAGCTATTTAGCAGGCACTGATCTGAGTTGCCCCATTGAGCTGGCTGGAGCTTTACCCAGGGTAAGAGGATGAATGTCCCCTTCCCTCGAGGAGACCTCTAACTTGCTCAGTTCAGGCGTGGGATGCAGATCGGCTCTGCTGGCCCCACTGCATTGGTCAAGTTAGGATTGGGCAGTTAGCCCCATTGAACCCAGTGGGACTTATTTCTGCGTAAACACACCTAGCATTGCACTTAGCAAGTCAAGAAAAAATGTTGGCGTTTTTCCTGATGATAGCTACGACTCAACTGAATGCAACCCATTGCTGGCTACTGATGTTTGCTTTCATCCCAGATCAAAGGCACATAAAGCCAAGTCCTGTGAATAATGGAAATCTAGCCTCTGCACCCTAAAACTAGAGCAACTCAGAGTGCAAATGCTTTTTCTCGAACTCGAAATGAGCCGTATTCGAATATGCCATTGGATCAAGCCATTGGTCCATCCAGTTCAGTACTGTGAACCCTGACTGGCTGTACCTCTCCAGGCTTCTGGCAGCGCTCAGCAATTTTTGGAAAGTCAGAGATTGAACGTAGCACCTTCTGCATGCATAGCAACTGCTCCTGCACTGAGCTCCAGCTTCTCCATGAACGATGACAGCTTTGAAAGCCTGTTTTTGTATAATAACTGCCCACCCCCATGTCAATAAAGCAGATTTTTGCTTGCATTGCAATCTAAAGATTCTTGACTGTGGCAAAAGCCCTCTGAATATCAACTCATATGACAAGTTTCACAATGCACTGAAACCTCTAGGGAGTCTTTGCTGGTACTAGAGTTTTTGCATCCTGGACTATTGTGTCCTGGTCAAATCCATCCCTGTCATTGGCTGTCATTGGAGATTCATATTTAGTTTTGTTTCGGCAGGGGGGGGGTTCATTCCGGGCATTAGTGTCTCACTATAACTATTGGGACATGGTGGCGCAGCGGGCTAAACCGCTGCTGCTGGGCTTTCCGACCGGAAGGTTGAGAGTTCAAGACTGCGCGACGGAGTGAGCTCCCATTGCTTGTCCCAGCTCCTGCCAACCTAGCAGTTCAAAAGCACCTAAATGCAAGTAGATAAATAGGGACCACTTTGGTGGGAAGGGAACGGCGTTCCGTGCGCTACCGCGTATAGTCATGTTGGCCACATGACCACGGAAGCTTGTCCTTGGACAAAAAGCCGGCTCTACAGGCTTTGAAATGGAGATGAGCACTACCCCCTACAGTCGGCCACGACTAGACCATTCGGTCGTGAGGAAACCTTTACCTTATAACTAAAACTGGGCAACAAGCAAACTATAACTGGGCAACAAATCCCATGTTATATATCCTAAGCCTCTTATCCCAACCCCAACCCTATCTCTCCTTAAAGTACATCAAATATAAATATACATGTGGGGCCTCGTATCTGGATATCCGAAATCTGGACTATTCTGAAATCCAGACATTTCGTCCAAGACTTTTAAAAAAAATATTTTTGTACTGTGAACACTTGAAGGTCTTGTGCTCATTCCCACATACAGGCTGTAAATTCTATTCTCTGACCTATGGTATGTGCCTATACAGGCATGTCAAAGAAGCCAGCAGACACCCAAATGGGTAACAGTGAAAAGAGCAAGAGGAAACATTTCTCATTATACTTTTGCAATTTTGAAATCCTGACAAATCTGAATACCGGACACCTTCCTGTCCCAAGCAGTCCAGACAAAGGCTACTCAACCTGTACTGTCTGATCTATGTACATAAAATTTTTGAGGATTATAGTTTTTAATACACAAAGATGTACTGCAATACAATGACCAGTTGAAAAGAGAAAATTGCCTTATTTGCATTTTACATTAAATGGTGTGTGTTTGCAGTACTGCATGTCAATATTCAGACTTCAACATATGTATAGTTTTTGCAGTAGCTCTTAAGATGTTTAATTGTTTCCATGTACAGAGGAGGGGTTAGATATAGTCCTCCCCCATTTCCCCTTCATTTCCATTCCACTGCTTCTGAGATACAATCAGAATTCATTATGGCTTAAGGGACAACATCCCCACCCCCCAAATAGAAATGTTGATTGCATTATTTTAAAGTGATGATATGGATTATCTAAAAAAAAATTCTACTTATGACTCTCAACTTATTAAATAGAATGTGTCTTACTGTTAAAAATAAATGTGCAAGCACCAGTTTGGCATTTAATTTTTTACTAACACTTCTCTAATTCATATTTGCAGATTTTAGGTGTTTCAGAAATAACAAGTACTGTAATATATATTTAAAGACAGAATGAACAGCGTGCCAAGAATAACTAATAATAGCAGTGTTTTCCTAATCCGGTGCCTTTTAATTTGGAATTCATTCATTTGGTTTAAAGAGTCTGATTAAATGCAAACACACAACAGTTTTGCTGAAGGTGCCAATTCAGGCAGTGTTTACAGAAGATGTCAATTCAGAGAGTTAACAAGAATTAAGCTCAGGTGCAATATGTTATCCTTGTTATCCTTGTTATTTGAATCCAGGACTGGCCTCCCAATGCCTGATGTGAGGTGAGCCACTGATTAACATATAAACACCCCTTATTCCCTATGTGTCCATCTTATCTTCCTGCCTGTAAGCTATTTAAAAAAGCAAAAGGTAGTACAAGTGCATAAGAGTAGTGGCCTAGGGTGTCCGTCCACACAGTGGATGTTAATGTGAAGAAGCTGTACCTCGGGTATTGGGTCAGGAAGGCCACCACTGGATAGAGATGCACATGTATAGAATTCACACTCCCAGCCAAAGTGTGACTGTCAGGACTCATGGCTAAGGGGATTTGAAAATGGTGTTATTTTTCACAGATTTCGTGATTTGAAAAGCAGAAAGCTATGTTATAAGAACATAAGAACATAAGAAGAGCCCTGCTGGATCAGGCCAAAGGCCCATCTAGTCCAGCTTCCTGTATCTCACAGCGGCCCACCAGGTGCCCCTGGGAGGCATGAGAAAACAAGATGCTTTCATCCTGTTGCCACTCTCTTGCACCCGGTACTCTGAAGTAGCCCACCACCTTTGTAAGCAGGTTGCACAATCCATCATTGCCTATAGCCCACGATGGACCTTTCCTCCAGCAATCCGTCCAATCCCCTCTTAAAGGCATCAAGACCAGATGCCATCACCACCTCCTGTGGCAAAGAGTTCCACAGTTTAACTACCCACTGGGTAAAAAAAATACTTCCTTTTATCTGTTTTAACTCTCCCAACCCTCAGTTTTAGTGGATGCCCCCTGGTTCTGGTATTTTGAGAGATGGAAAAGAACATCCCTTTATCGACTCTATCCCTTCCATGCATAATTTTGTATGTCGCAATCATGTCCCCCCTCAGGCGCCTTTTTTCTAGACTGAAGAGCCCCAAACGCTGCAGTCTTTCTTCATAAGGGAGGTGCCCCAGCCCTGTAATCATTTTTGTCGCTCATAACAATATGTTATGTGCTTTTACTCTTAAGTTCTCATTCCAAGTTCTCATTTTTAGTAATTTTCAGAGCAGGATTGGTCCATCCATGAGGCCAACTGGTCACATCAGGCCGTAGATTGGTGGGGAAGGGTGCCTATCTCTGTCCACTTGCTTGCCTCCTGCATCAATCAAGAGAACCAAGGACAGCTGTAATATATTAGATCAGCGATTCTCAAACTTTTTACTGCCACGACCCGCTTCGCCAGCCATGTTGTGCCCCAGAATGCCTTGCAGCTTCTGGGTCATGCCCCACAATGCAATGCATTCTGGGACTTGACATGGCCATCAAAGTGGACCACACTCCAGCGCTACCTGGAAGCTGGCAAGGCATTCTGGGACACAATGTCCCAGACTGCCTTGTGGCTTCCTGGTCACGCCAGCCCCTCAACCCTCCAGCAAGCAACCCAGTTTGAGAACTGCTGTGTTAGATGATATAGAGTTCTTACTGAGCCTGTCCTGATATTGAGTTGACTATATGGAGATAACTTTTTTTGCAAATTTTAATTTCCCTTTCATTGCCATTGGGATAAAAATGCCCCTAACACTATCAGACTATTCCATTTACAAAACATTACAAGGGGTGGGGGTGGGAACATGATACTTTCTAATATTGAATAATACAAGTACTAAACAGTTACCTTACTCAAAGTTTCAGACGTCTTAAGATTGGACTCAAAGGTTTATTAATTTTCTACCTCTTCTCCAGTTTCAACTGATCCCACTAATCAGGCTAGAGATAAAAGCCATTTTATACTGTAGGAAGAAGGAGTAAAAGGGAAAAGTCACAAGAAGAACGACCAGCAATGTATCCACTAAAAGCACATGGGTGGTAATGTCTCCAGACACTTTTCAAAAATATTAGAAAGAATATAAATGCATCTCCAGAAGTACTTGAGGGTTCTACCGCACCCAATGTTCCATCAGTCATTCACTTGATGGGATCCCAAAACAGCACCTGAGCACAGATAGCCTTTGTGATGATTTTCCAGGAGCCAGCATCAAACAAAGCTACGTTCGGGTCTCAAATACCAGCGGTGCTCTTTTCCAGGCAACCCGCTGATCTATGAGCAGCCAACGTCAAAGCATGCAGACAGTAATATGATCATGGTTTCTTTCAATGCTTCAGCTACAGCGCCTTAAGCTACAGTGAATTGAGCAGGGCATTGAGGCAGACTCCAGATTCCCCAGATAGAAGGCTGGGGAACAGCAAAAGGAGCTGGATTTGGATTGATTAAATAGATGCTTGCTGAGACTCTGGCTGCCTATACATAGCGAGAACATATACACTGCTATATGAAAGAGGACTCTTCTCACTTTGAAATCATGATACTGTATGATCCCACTTCATTCATTTTTTTGTCCTTTCTAATTGCTGCTGTTGTTTCTCTCTCTCTCTCTCTCTCTCTCTCTCTCTCTCTCTCTCTCTCTCT
>JAJKFI010000007.1:6802314-6825536 GCA_029204185.1 Lerista edwardsae | reverse complement strand
TCTCTCTCTCTCTCTCTCTCTCTCTCTCTCTCTCTCTCTCTCTCTCTGGTCTTCTTATTCTTGGTGACTTTTCAAGTCACCAGTTTTTGCTTGCTTGTTTCTCCCTTTTTGTTCATGCCATTGCTTGTTTACGTCCATGTTTTCCCCCCCTTTGGCCTTCATCAGTTACTACACAGGCCAATCAGTTCTTCCATCTAATGAGCTTCTGTGTCTATTGCATAGTTGAACTTGCAACATAGCTGAACATAGGAGAATACATGAGGGTTGACGTGGTGGCAGAGACTCCCTTTTCCCTTTCCTTTCTTCCCCCTCCCTTTTCCTTTGGAGGCTCTCATCGAGTATCCATATGGCGGCTGGGCTGTGAGGCTGCCGAAACAGGAGGAAGAGGTTCTAGCGGTGGCCCTGTGATCCAGCCACCCCACCCTTTGGAGATTCTCACTGAACCTCAAAAGCAGAAGAAATGAGGTGGTGCCCGGAGCATGGGTATTGAGCTGCAAACCTAAGAAATTTACCGGCCTGAGTGGCTAAAGGCCCAGTCATAGGGTAAAGGTGCTGAGTCGTTTTGCCAGAGAATGGACCCAGGAGTTCTGCTGAGTCACACACAGCTGAGGAAGCACTTAGCAGGAATTACAGAGGATGAGATCATCCTATTTCTGATTGGCCCTGGGGAATATTTAAGCAGAGGCAGAATCACCTGTGTGGTAGTCTCCAAGAAGAAGGAAGGGGGCAGTGGTTAGACCACAGAGATACCTGCGCAGGATCTGGTGGTGGTGGCAGCGACCCCACAATCTGGCCCCTTCCTGTGGGGGCCAAGGCATGTGCTAAGTATGCCTCTGCTGAAACTGAACCATTACTCCAGCCTGCTCAAGAGACAAGCGACTGAAGGATCCTATTAAGATGGCAGGTGCTCTATATTCACTCGTCACTAGGAAGATTGCCAGTGAAATCATATGCACATTTACGCAGATGTAAGTCCCATTGTATTTAGGAAAGTTTGTATTGGGTCGCAGCCTCCTTTACTCAAAAGCTTGTACATATCTACCCTAAATAGATTTTTTTTTAGCCATGATGTTTCAGGCTTTATGGGTCAGGTTCATATTTTACATAATTGGCTATAGTGAGAACTGCTTCCCCCCTTTTTTGCTATTTTTTTTCACTTACAGCAGACCTACCTACCATCTCAGAGGCAATGACTTGGCATCCTCCCACAGTTGCTGAGTCATCCTATAGCAATAGCCATTACCCCTCCATTGCCCTCAGGGCTGTCTTTTATTTGAGCATCTTCACCTATCTCTTGACCAGTAACAAAATTTGGCCCTGAACCAGCTCCTTGCATCCTGAAGCACCACTAATGTCCACTGGCAGGAAATTCAAACCCTCCAGATGACCTAAGATGGCCAATCGCTCAGAGAAAGCAAAGTTTCTACACAATGGTAAAACACACAGGTGTGAACCCCTCCTCCCTCGGCAGCAGGTGCAGTCCCTCTGGGATCCTGCTTTAGAGCATCAGATATTCAGTGTGGGTTGTGACCACCCCTTCGGCAGTCTTGGGTGGGGGGGTGAGGATTGGACAGCCTTCTTACCCATCCCTGTACAGCTCCAAATGGAGCCATTTCTAGGGCCTGGGCCATGCATGGATAGTGCCTGGGCTGAGCTCTTTAGCTTCGGATAGTGGTACAACTCAACTACTGGTTTCCCCCAGTTTGCCCAGTAATGGGAAGAAAATGGAAAGGCAGGTTTTACATGCTAGGTTAGTGATTAAATTAGTGATTAGATTAGATCAAACTTTTTAGACTGGGGCCTACATTTTAGAATGCCACTTGTGTCGTCTCCCACAGGAAGTGATGTCATTAACCTGAAGTGATGTTGTGGCAGGAAGTGACATCACCAAGCAGGAAGTGCTGTCATTGTAACATAATAAAATGAAAGTCCTGAAGTGCAACTTGGCATCCTTAGACTGCAGCAATTGTACAACCAGGAAACATCTCTGACAGAAAGCAAAATGAAGACAAAATAGTATGTAAAAGCACAGAACTAAAACCAAAAATTTTTAAAACCCTCACTTGAAAATTCAAACTGTTAACACTCACAAAAGGAATATAACAAGAGTAAGGTCTGCCGTTTCCAAGATGGCTGCTCCCAGCTTTCCGAGACCCACCTGACATCAGGTCGCGATCCACCAAGTGTGTCCAGACCCACAGTTTGACTAACACTGTGCTAGACACTAACCAAGGTATGCCCTGGTCAACCCTCTGGCTTACCCTACATTGATGGATTAGAATTCTTCAGACTCTCCATATAGAAGATGCCAATATATGGGATAGAGGAGGCAAGCAAAGCATCATTTTGCTGTACTCCAGTATGAGTGTCTTCTTCTCAGAATCATATAATAACCTTGTCAACATGAACAAGCCAGTTTGCCCTACAGCAAAATTGCTTCCTGGCATTATTGTTCTCCCTGGTTCTTGCTACCAGGCTCAGGCTGCCAAGGAATGGAGTTGTTTAACTTTTTTAATCTCGCTGAAACCAAGGGGGATGGTTTATTTTTCGTCCTTTTCCACTTTCTTCTGCTGTGTTGTTTGATGAGGATTATATTTCTTCTTATGAAGTGGCGCCTCGATGCAGTGTGGAGGGATGCCTCATTGCTTTTGGTTCCTTCCCAGAGCTTTTGATCATTCTCAGAGGCTGAGAGATCATGGACATACTACAGAAAAAGGAGCAGTTGCATAAAATGAAAATATTGTGGTTGGTTTGAGGAAAGGACCTGAACTCCACCAATGACTGTCTAATCTGTAAAGAATTAATAAGAATTAATCTGAAGTCATAAGAACATAAGAAGAGCCCTGCTGGGTCAGGCCAAAGGCCCATATAGTCCAGCTTCCTGTATCTCACAGTGGTCCACCAGTTGCCTCAAGGAGCACACAATAAGATGCCTGCATCCTGTTGCCACTCTCCTGCATATGACATTCTAAAGTAGCCTACTTCTAATGTAGGTTGCACCACCCATCATGGCCTATAGAACCACAATGGACTTTTCCGCCAGAAATCTGTCCAATACCCTTTTAAAGGCACCTAAGCCAGATGCCACTACCACCTCCTGTGGCAAGGAGTTGCACAGATTAATTAGAAGCTAGGTAAAAAGGTATTTCCTTTTATCCGTTCTAACTCTCCCAACATTCAGTTTTAGCAGATGCCCCCTGGTTCTGGTGTTTTGAGAGAGGGAAAAGAACATCCCTCTATCCACTCTATCCATCCCATGCATAATTTTGTACATCTCAATCATGTCCCCCCGCAGGCGCCTATTTTCTCTGCTGAAGAGCCCCAAACGCTGCAGCCTTTCCTCATAAGGGAGGTGCCCCAGCCCAGTAATCATTTTCTTCACTCTCTCCTCCACCTTTTCCAGCTCCACTATGTCCTTTTTGAGATGTGGCAACCAGATTTGTATGCAATACTCCAGATGTGGCCTTACCGGCAATGTGTACAATGGCATAATAATATTGGCCATCTTATTCTCAACCCTTTTTTAAATTATCCCAAGCATGGATCATATGACCTTGTGCTCTACTTAACTGGCAGAGTGCACGATGGTTCCCACTTGCTACCTTTTCCTGCCAGGACAGGGGCTGTTTTGGCAGTGCTGAGTTGTCACTCCACCATCTGAGGGTGCCATGGTCATAGGGAGAGAGGATACGAAAGAAATGGGTCTATGAATGAGCTTTGAATGAATCATGAGCCATGATTCTAGCAGCAAATCATCTAGCAGCAGGGCCAACTGCAGGGCCAGTAGAGCCCAATGTGAGGCATCATTTGTGCCCCACTCCCTCCACTCCACTTATGGGGACGTGGTGGCGCAGCGGGTTAAACCGCTGCTGCTGGGCTTTCCGACCGGGAGGTTGGGAGTTCAAGACTGCGCGATGGAATGAGCTCCTGTTGCTTGTCCCAGCTCCTGCCAACCTAGCAGTTCAAAAGTACCTAAATGCAAGTAGATAAATAGGGACCACTTTGGTGGGAAGGGAACGGCGTTCCGTGCGCTACCGCGTATAGTCATGTTGGCCACATGACCACGGAAGCTTGTCCTTGGACAAAAAGCCGGCTCTACAGGCTTTGAAACGGAGATGAGCACCGCCCCCTACAGTCAGTCACGACTAGACCATTCGGTCATGGGGAAACCTTTACCTTTACCTTTAACCCTCCACTCACCAGGCCCGATGCTTGTGGTGCTGCACACAGGGCCTGCCATGGACACACCTCTGTCTTCCTTTAGTGCCTAAAGCAACCTGAAGTGTCTGTCAACTCTCTCATTTCAGTTTAACTTTCTAAAAACCTGCTTCATCTGTGGAGGTCGTTATTGATCCACAGTCGTCGTGTTGGCTGTAGGCTACCAATCCGAGTTAAATCAATCTTTTAATCGAAATGGGAACCATTAATCATTTAGAGTTTGTCAGCATAGACTTTTCAAATGATTAATGCTACAGTTGTTATCCTGAAACATTTTGACACTGCTACAATACCAGACATTTTGCAAGTATAGTTGTCTATATCAGTGGTTCCCAAACTGTGGGTCGGGACTCACCAGTGATTTGCGAGCCAATTTCAGGCGGGTCGCAAAGCACCTAGAGCAGCCATTTTGAAAATATAGGAAGATGGGATGCTGGAAAGGGGGAGGGCTGTGTGGTTGTTTTGCTTGTGTCAACATTGTAAATAAGCTTTTTTTCTTTCTGATTCATTTTGCAGTTGGAAAATGGCTGAGAAATAACTCAACTTATTGCTGCGTTCTCAGGAAAGCAGCAGGCTGTGGCGTCACAATGACACCATTGTGGGTCCCGAACAGATTATCTAGACAGATTTTTAGACAGATTCTAAAAAGTGGTGCCAAAACACATGAGAATCACTGGTCTATATTGTTCACGTTTACACACCACTGAGCAAATGTTGTGTGAAAAGCTAGCACACAAGTATAATAAACTACATCAACTATGATTAGTTTTATTCTGTAAGAAAATGTGGTGGGGTAGCAGAAGGAAATTCTTAGTAATAATGATAATGTCATGATTGGACAGAGCACTGAACTTCGTTAACGCACATCATGGTGAGAAAGGGAAGTATGGTCTGCTATGATGAGTAAAGAAAAGCCTCACTGAGATTGGGCCATAAGGAAAGCCTCACTGGATTAGGCCAAAGGCCCATGTAGTCCAACTTCCTGTAACTCACAGTGGCCCACCAAATACCTCCAGGAGCACAGAAGACAACCCAATACTTGTATCTCGTTGCCACTCCACTGCATCTGGGGATTGCTAAAGCAGATGTTGCTACAATGTGTAGCTGTAGTAGTGTAACGTTCGTCATGTCGGGGGGGTGGGGTGGAGAGGCCCCCAGTGACGGCCGGGTGTGATGACAGGAGAAGTGCCTCTCTGTACTCACGTTGCCTTTGAAGGACATGCTGGACTCCGCTTGTAGCTTTTCTCAAGGTGTTTAATTTCGTCAATGCCTTTACACTCATGGGGGAGCATGCTGCTTCGCAGGACTCCCCAACAGTCTATGCCGAGCGGTGGCGCTGCCAGCTTGCCTGCTCGGGCGGGTGTTGTTGGTTCGGCTGGCGAGGGCTCGCTCCAGGATCTCCCCGCGCCAGCGTGCCATTGCCCCCTCCCTGGGTGCCGTGTTGTCTGGGCCTCCCTTGGCCAGGACGTTCCCAGGCCCATGGTTGTAGCTGAGGAACTCCCCACCTCGCCGGCCCACGCCCAAGGGCCTCCCCACTGCAGGGGCCGTCCTGGGCTGCCTCTGGGCCCGGCAGTGCCGCTCAGGGGCAGGTGCTTTAGCCCTGGAAGGGGAGGAGGTAGCCACCCTCCTAGTGCTGCTTCCCTCCCTTCTCTCCATCCGAGGAGAGAGCAACCTCCTTCTAGCTCTGCCTGGCTTCTTTTGAAGCTCTCAGCCTCCCTCAGCCCCACCCCCCTGGCTTCCAAAACCCAGCAAGAAGCCTCTTGAGGCTTCTTCCTGGCCCACTGTGTTCAGTGCCAGCACCTGTGGTCTAGGCTCCCCTGCCAGGACTTACTCCCACAGGCACTGTGTGGGCTGGTCCTGCCAGGAGATGTGCTCAGACTGCTCTTGCCGGCTCTGTGGCTGCCACCCTCCGTGTCACAGCATAATGGCTGCCTCCTTCGGGGCCTGGACTCTCTGGCCTCTGTATAGGCCCTGTGCCCTACTCCTGATCCCTGCCAGACCTTTCCAGCTGCCCGCCTGGGTGAGTGCCCTCTCGCCCTGGGCCATCCTGGAGTGACAAGTAGCCTCTGCCATTCAGTGTGTACCTCTTAAACTGGCAAGCATTAAGAGCACAGTCCTATGTGTGTCTACTGAAAATCAAGTCCCATTGTTTTCGATGGGGCTTGCTTCCAGGAAAGTCTGTACAAGATTGCAGCCATAGTGCCTCATTGCCATGGAGACTACATGACACTGCTCTACCTGGTCTAACCCTACCAGAAATGTGCCAGTAGCAAGGTGTAGTTGTGCAGAAGCCTGGCCCGTCAAGAGGCATAGTTCAGGCAAGGTGGGTGCAGAGCAGCAGCAACTGGAGATGCAGCTTCCACGTTGCAGGGACAACCACGGAGCAGGCCACCTCTTCTGCACAGAGCAACCATCTCTGGTGGCAGGGACACTTTGAAAAGTGGTAGCTGCATTCAGAAAAGTGGCATGGGGTGGAAAGGTTTAAAAACCCCGCATGAAATGATCTACCATGCGCAGGGCACTGATTGCAGAATTCCCCACTCAGCTCTGAGTGAGATGGTCACCCATTGTAGGTCATTTAGGAACTTGTCACCCCATAGCAGAGGTGTACCTAGAGGAGGATCACAGCTCTACGTTTTGCAAGCAGCCACTTCCCCTCCTCTTTGGGGCCATTCCCAGTGGCTAAAGCAAAATTGAGGCTCCACTGGCTCCGAATGGCTCCGTAGAGGAGGGGGAACAACTGCTTGCAAAACTTAGTGTTGTGATCCCCCGCTAGGAAGGGACGTAGCTAAAGAAGTGCAGGGGAGTGCAACTGTACCGGGCAACAAGGTTTTTTTTTGGGGGGGGGGGTAAAAGCTGAGCTTGACACTAGTGCCCAAAATTGTGAAAACCTTGATATATATGAACAATACCCTCATGTATCATTGGAAAGGTAATTGATTGCAGAATGTAATGAAATAAACAAGAGTGTAATATCTTAATTCGATCAAACGTTCTGGCCAAAAACCCAGAGAAAACAAAAATACAGCTGTGAGTCACTTCCTGTTGTGACGTCACTTCTGGGGCAACATTTTGCCCTCTGCACTGGGTTACACTTTCATTAGCCATGCCTCTGCCACTAGGTACCCCTCTGCCACATAGAATCTCTGTGGAGGAAGAGGTAGTGAATGGGGTATTTTTTTCTAACATGTGAATGGAAGTGTTATTAGTTAACTGTCAAAAACAGGCACTGAGATTCTTGAAAGGACCTGAGTAATTGCAAGGTATTATCCAGATGAAGTCAAGTGTCATTGTTCCCCCATCACGAACTCTTGAATTACTAAACAGAAAACAGTCTTCCTATGATCTAGTACTTGTCAGGAGTCTCCTTTCAGTGAATAGAATTGCATCTGCCAATGACTGCTAAGCATTAATACATGAAAGAGCCTAGTTTTCTGTATGTATAAAGATTCCAGCATCTTGGATGCTCTGTCTTTCAGTGCAGGCTTGATGAATGAGGCTCTTGCCAATAGACATGTGCATTTTCGTCAACTGGCTCTTTTTACGAGCTGTGCATGTCAGAGACTTTGCTGACATTATTCCATGGCATTTCTATTACAGAGGGTATGAAGGAAGAAGGAGACCTCAAAGTTTTCAAAATTGCCACAGCCAGCATCTATCATCAGTAATTCCTAGGGCAGTGTTATTCAAACTGTGGGTCAGGACCCACTTGGTGGGTTGTGACCTGATGTCAGATGGGTCGCGGAAAGTCAGGAGCAGCCATCTTGGAAGCTGCAGACCTTGCTATACTCCTTTGGTGAGGGTTAATAGTTTGAATTTTCAAGTGAGTTTTTAAAAAATGTTTTGTTTTTCCAAGTGAGTTTTTGTAAATGTTTTTTTTTTAATTTAGTTCAGTGCTTTTACGTAATATTTTGTCCTATTCTTGCTTTCAGTCAGGGATGTTTCATGGTTGTGCAATTGCTGTAGTCCAAGAATGCCAGTTGGCATTCCAGGAGTGTCATTTTATTATGTCACACTGATGGCACTTCCTGCTTGATGATGGCACTTCCGGCCATGTCATCACTTCCGGTAGGTCCCGACACAAGTGCCATACTAAAAAGTGGGTCCCAGTGCAAAACGTTTGAGAACCACTGACCTAGGGCTTTTAAAAAAGCAACATAAAATCAAGACAACTCCACTGTAGCATTGTACATTTCTGCAATCATCCAGAAAGGTTGGCTAAGTGGGAGAGTTTATAACATAGATTCTATGAGAACAACATCATGCTTAAATTATAGTGACATGAATTATTACATAATCCGTTAGAATCCCATAACCTAACCAAGAGCTAAGAGGTCTATTAGAGTTAATGAAATTGTTAGATGTGGTATTATTATGAGAGCAAATGTGGAGATACATAAAACACAAAAGCAGAGCACATTCTTAATCATTTTTCTTGTGGAAATGGAGGCATCCGCACCGAGCATCTGTCTAACTCAAAGACAAAGTGCTGCTTCAGGCACTAAATTATAATCTTTAAGGACAAAAGTTGGACATCTACCAGCTATTCAGAAGAAAGCTAACTAGATGGAAGGCTCTCCTGAGTGTTCTTGCAGACACCTGCCACTCCTTGAAAAACAGCCAATAAAAGTATTAATGATGGCTCTTTCCAATTTCATCTTTAGATTTGACAGTGACCAAATCCATCTTCCTTTTCTGCATTGGAGAAGAAAATACAAAAAATGCAACTATTACTTCATTGTTGGCCAATGTTCGCTCTCCTCGGGGTTGCACTCGAAGCTGTTCGGTGAATGTTATTCAGAGTTGGAAAGGAGATGTGATGAGCCAAGATATGTTGCGGTATTGAAACGAGAGCCAAGACAGCCCGGTGGGCTACAGCTTGGACTGCGATCTGGAAGATGTGATGGTTTCTATACAACCAGTGCTGCAAGCTCATTATGGGGCTTGCAAAACAGATTCTTATGTGTAAGACAAGCATAATAGTGACCCACCATGAAGGCTTCTGGTGAAGGTGGTCCCACGATTGGGAGCGCTTTGGGGCAGAGACTTGCCCTTGCTCATGTTGCTGTGAAATATCAAATGCACAGATGGCATACTAACAACAGCAACCATTACAACTGCAAAGCACATTTGCGCCCTGTGGGAGTGTCTCTTGCGACTGCAGTAAGACAGTTAACACTGGAGGAATGCTCATTCTCCCAGCCTTAATGCCCAATAGGATTAGGCTGTAACGTAAACCAATTTCAAACTAACACAAACATCTTCCCTCCAGGCCTCTAGAAAATGCCATTTTCATTGCAAAAAATAAATAAAAATGAAAACACATTCTAAACATAGAATAAAATATTTTTGTGTCTTGAGAACTGGTGGTGAGAGATCCTTCGCTCCTGAGAAATTTAACATAGGAGCTTTCATGTGATGTGCCTCAGTTACAGGGGAGTTCACTTAGAGGGCAATCCAAACCCTGGGCCGGAACAGGCAGGCCAACATGCGTGCCCCATATCTAGCCTGGGCCATAGATCTGCTGCTGTGCAATCCAGGGAAAGGGGAAAACATTCCCCTTCCCTTGGGTGACAGGCACTAAGCAAGATGGGATTACTTGGTGCTATACCGCCAAAATTGGCAGCGCAACTCCAAGCAGCCGAATCGGGGCCACCCGAGACGGGGATGGGGGTTAGGATTCAGCCCAAAGGCAGCACCACACCATTCCATCCTGCCCCCTGCCCCATTCTGCCTCCCGCCACCCTCCCCGAACCCATGTCCAGCCTAGCATTGCCGGCCTTAACTTTGGGCCTCTGGGCCTGGAACTTGGTGCCTATCTGGCTCGGAAAGTCGTGCAAACACACTTTATAGGGTATTTGCAACACTTGGCCAGCACTTTTGCCAGCGAACCAGGCAATTTGGATTGCACACCTATGCTATAATCATAGTAATTCCATGTTAACATTCATTTATAGCCAATTTACAGCACGATCCTAACCTGGACTTAGGCCAGCACAGTTAGGCCCGCAAAGTTTGGCCAGCACAAGGGATACCATAAAGCATGTTTGGACTACTCTGGGAGTCAGAGAGGCCAGCACGCAGACATGTGCCAGCCTCTATGACTCCAAGCGTGGTCCAAAAGCGATTGACAGTGGCCCTTGTGTCAGCCAAACTTTGCTGGCCTAACTGTCGGCCTAACTCCAGGTTAGGATTGCACCCTTAGTCATTGTGCAAAGATCATACGATCGTTCAAGAATTGTTTTGTATATATTTATGAGTCACCTTTATGTAATCATGCACAGGATTAAGCTTTAAAACTTCCTTCAGCCCTGTTTACCTAGTCCAGTGTCGAGAGAAGTAACAAAAAATACAGAACAATAGCAACTCTGTAGTACTAGCTCTGTGTCGGAGGGACTGTGGCCTATGTGTTGTATGCCGAAGATCCTGAACTTCATTCCTTGTATCCCCAAGTCAGGATGGGAAAAGCCCTTGAGCCTGAAACCACGGAAAGCCTCTGCCACATGGTGTAGACAATGCTGAATGCTAAATGGATCAATGCTAAATGCTAAATGGATGCTAAATGGGTGCAATAATCTGACTCAGGGTGCAATCAACTTTCCAGACTGACATAGCTGTGCCAATGGGGCATGTGCTGCATCCTGCAGTTGGGGGGCAGTCACGGAGGCCTCCTCAAGCAAATGGAATGTTTGTTCCCTAACCTCAGGGCTGCATTGCCCTTAACCCGATGCTAGAATGTTGGTTAGGATTGTGCCCACAGTAAGACAACTTTTATGTGTTTGGTTGAGCAAACCGAACATAGATTTGCAATCCTGCTATATACAGAAGCACACACCATCAAAGGTGCACTTTTCCTCGGCACATAGAATGCTTCCTCCAGTATAAAACCTGATTTATCCAGAGTCTGTTGTGTGTGCACTAAATTCATGTACAGGCATTGTCACATAATGCTGCATGCACATTCAGTCACCCTGAATAGCCTGGTATCTGTACAAGGCTTAAGCAATCGATGTTCAAAAAATTGCAGTTGTGTGGACAAAAATGAACTTGCACAATGTGTACCATCCTAAAAAGGAGAAGAAAAAAACCCTTTCTCCCTACGCAGAAGTGCCAAACCAGAAGGTAAAGCATATTCAATCAGGACTTCTGAGAGGAATTTTATCAGGGGTACAAAGCTTCTTTGGGGCCCCTTCCTAAATGGGGAAGGGAAGAAACAGAGTGCTGGGGGGTGCCAATGGGAGCGGGGGGCAAATCAGGACAGGGGAAGGGTGGCAACAACCAAAGTAGTCTCTGGAGCAAGCACAGGTCTACTGGGCTACCTGATGCGGAGACCCAGGTCTACCCACCCAAGTGTGGTCAGCAGCTAGTTATAGTACTACAGAAAACCAAACACACTGCTAAGCCTCTCTGCAATCTTTTAAATCTTGTAAGTATAGAAAATCCTTTATGACTGCATCATCATTTAGGCTTACAGTAGAACAGTTCACTAACTGCATGTACCAAAATGTATTTCTTCGGCAGCTGTAGTCCCGCAACTGTGTCCCTGAGCCCCTATACACTCCGTCAAGGTAAGTCAATCCCCTGTAGCACGTCAGTTTCCTCCCAGACTTGACACTGTGTTGAGGGATGTCATTATATGCAGGGCCAGCCTTAAGCCAATGTGACCAATGTCATCACATTGGGCTCCGCGCTTTGAGGGGTCCCGCACCAGCACAGCAAACATATTGCCTGCTGCCACAGCCGGGATCACTATGGGCTGCAGGTCAGTGGGGCAAGCAGAGCAACATTACCTTGGGCCCTCCCACCTGCCCCTGCATCCAAACACTGGCCTCCTGGAAGAAGTTGGCAGTGACTTTATCGTATCACCACCAACTATTTCCACACGCAAAGCATGGCACAGCACCACAAGCGCTTTTCTTGGTAAGAGGGGGGCACAGAAAGGGTGGATGCCCCCCAGGAATGCCCTGCATTGGACCCATTCACTCCTGGAACCGGCACTGCATGTATGCATTCCTGGGCCTGGTGTGTATAGCTTGCAGAAGTGGCCTGTGCCAGTGCAGGTGAGAGGGGAGAATGCAAAATCCCAGGAAATTTCTGGGGGCCCTCCTTTGGCTCCTGGGCCCCCTTTTTGACCCTGGGCCCTTTACTCCCCCCTCTCATGGACCATGTACTCAACAGCAGATATTCTCTCCATTCATGCTCTAGTTTTTACCTGGAAGAACTATTTCAAGTACTGCGAGAGTCCTGCCATCTCTGTGGACTGTCTAGGCTTTTACTGGCTAAGAATGCCAGCCATTGCATCATGAGGATGACTTTGTGGGATCTCTACCACCTTAAGAGACATGCATGTCTCTCACGGTACAGGCATGCCCCAGTATCTGCTGGGGTTCCGTTCCAGACCCCACCGTGGATACCTGAAACCATGAATGCTGGGGATGCCTGTTTCAGCCTGTAGCAGCTCCTGCAGCAGGCTGGGGGTGCTTTGGGATCTGAGGAAGGAGCCAGTCCAGTCCAAGGTAGAAGGGATAAGACTCTTTATTCAAACACAAAGCAAGGCAAACAAGAGGAAACTTACACAGTGCTGACAAGGTGGTGTGAAGGTGTCAGGGGGCTACTGCTAAGTTAGTGCAAGGCCATATGGGGAATTGCTCGGTTAATCGGTGCTTAATTGACTGGAATTCAACGAATGACGGAGGAGTAGGGCTGTTGTGGGGGTGATCAGGCTACAAGCAGGTGGGGAGCAAAGACAGGTGGGAGGCAAACAGCAGGAGGCAGACAAACAGTTTCTGGGCCCTGCACAACGCCTTTTTAAGTACAGGGCAACATCAGTGGTTTTGCTGCAATAAGGTAAAAAAAAGATTTGTTTAATGTTCCTCCATCTTTTTAATAAGTGTCCCAGGATAACTGAAACCATGGCTACCGAATCAGTGGATACCGGGCACACCTGTACTCTTCGTAAAGTACGTACACACACACACACACACACACACAAATACAGCAGCTGATGCCATGACTGAAAGGATTTCTTTGCAGTTCTGCCCAGAAAGCTAAAACTGTATTGAACTTACAGAGGCAGTACAAGGAAGGTAACAGAATCATTCTTTGGAAGGATTATAGTCTAAGACATCGGGAAAAGAAAACAAAAAGAAATGCAAGTCTCAGGTGGACCATGAAGGACATTTAGAAACATTTCCAGAGGAAATAATATGCGTGAACAGAAAGGATTGTTAATATCACAAAATGTGGTTTGATAAATGGCAGTTATCTAAGATGGAACGAGTCAATCATTATTGGAAAAACAGTTGTAGTGAGTTTTCAGAACAGCTCCAACATAGACAGACATCACTGAAAACAAAATGGAGATTTTAATCCCATTTTCTTTCACCTATCACGTCTATTGTTATTATCTTACATTCTTCATAAAGACAGATGGAACATTTTAAGTGCAGCAGAAGTACATTGCGAGAACCTATATGTATCTTTTCTGCCCTAGGGCAAGGACAGAAAAAACATATATACAGCACCATTTTTCCCCCTTTCAAAAAGCAGACAATTCACCCAAAGCACATAGGCTGATAGTTGAACCAGCATGGATATGGTGGTTTCTGTGAGTGCAATACTAAACTGGAGTTAGGCTGGCACAGTTAGACCACAGTTAGACCAGCAAAGTTAGGCTGGCACAGTTAGACCAGCACAGTTAGACCAGCAAGGGCCACCGTAAAATGTGTTTGGATCACTCTTGGAATCAGGGAGGATGGCGCACGTCTGGGGGCTGGCCTCTCTGACTCCAAGGGTGGTCTAAACATACTTTACAGTGTCGCTTGTGCTGGCCAAACTTTGCTGGCTTAGTTTATGCCAGCCTAATTAAGTTTTGGATTGCACCCTGGGTTATGCAAATTGTGAAGCCAGGATCTTGTAGCTGAAACCCCACAGACATACAGTAGAGGGGCTAGGACCATTTTGAGCATCCTTGACAGCTGCCCATACTGATGCTTACAGCCCAATCCTAACCAGGGGTGGAAAAGACAGGCCAGCTGGCCTGTACCATATCCTGGTTAGGAGGTATTCTGTGGTGCACAGAATAAGGAGACATTTGTCCCCTTGCCTCAAGTAAAGCCCCAGCCACCCATATGGGGCTATTCAAACCTGCACCAGCAAATTCACTGGCACAAATCTGAGTGGCTTGTATAGGACTCACCTGGCCAGTGATGGGGGTTAGGATCTGGCCTAAGGACACAGTTCCTAAGTACACAGTTCCTAAGTTCCTGGGTCCACCCACGGGCCCACCATCCCCTGCCTCCCCATGCCCTGTTCCACTTTCCCTCCACCCTCCCCGAATCTCTGTCCCAGCCTCCATAGGCCGGGCTTACCTGCTGCTGGGGCCAGTGCAGAGAAGATGGTACAGGTCCGTGTGCCAGCCTCTGAGAGTGGCACAAATGCGCTTTATGGCGCATTTGCAACACTCATCCATGTGCCAGCCTACGGGGGGGTTAGGATTCTGCTCCTAACGTCATCTCTACAGATTGTCTACAGTTCCTTTTGGAGGGTACAGCCTTCTGGAGGGCAAACCGTCTGTATAATCTGTGAAATAGTCTTTGTATGAAAAGCCAGCCTTAATGGTACAGCTATTCAGGTACGTCCTCTTGAACCAAAGAATTCTTAATCTACTTCATTTGTTTGTTTGTTTGTTTGTCTTGGAAGGCTGGTTGCTAGAATTTAGTGGCTTTCCTTCTTTTATTCACTGCACCATGGAGAGTGAAAATGTTTGCAGATTTTAATTATTTGCAACGAAACCTCTTAAAGAGCAAATTTCATCTTCTCCCCTTCTCTACCTCCTCATTATACATGCCGGGTATTAATAGTGACTTGATTGGCAATTGTTCAAGATAGGGGGGAAAAGCTGAAGCGTTTAGATATTATAAAATATTTTTTTCTTGGTCCCCAAACTACCCTATCTGCTTTTTTGTTGTTGTTGTTAATATTTATCAGGTCACTTACATAAATAAAGGACAGCCCAATCCTATGGTGCTGGCAAAATGGCTAACATTGCATCCGACAGGTGCCACAGCACCCGTAGGAGGCACCTCAGCACCTGTTTGGCTATGCGGCATAGGTCTCCAGGCCTTGATTAGAGGCACAATCCTAACCAACTTTCCAACACTGACATAGCCGTGCCAATGGGACATGTGCCGCATCCTGCAGTGGAGCAGGAGTCACAGAGGCCTCCCCAAGGAAATGGAATGCTTGTTCCCTTACCTCGGAGCTGCATTGCTCCTTACCCCAGTGCAGAAGGTGGGTTAGGATTGCACCCTGAGTTTGGGTGTGAACTTCCACAAGCACATAATGGCTTGATTGCACCCCAATCAGAGAAGTTCCTGAGGGACAAAAGGTATGGCAGGGTGTGGGCTGCACCCAGGCTCCGGTTATTGATGGCTTCTTGGTAAAGGAAGCTGAAAAGATTGTCCTGGTGGCCTGGCTCCTGGGCAGCTGGAGCTTAATTTATTAGGCAGCAGGACTTGTGCTTGCAGCACAGATATGTCAGGATCCCCCCCCCGCATTTGCAAGACCACGGAGGAAAGAAGATACCCAAATGCGCCACAGCACCACAGTTTTCCTTCCCCATAATGCCCCTTAATTAGCATGACCTTTCCTGAGGGTTCACATGACCTCATCCCTTGCAGAGTAAGATCCTGTCTATCTCCCAAGGAATGCCAATCTGAGACCAAAACGGAGTTAGGTTCAACTCAGAGGCGGATCTAAGGGGGGGCAAATCTGTAAGTGTTGCAAGAAGCCTTACCCTGTCATGTAAATCCCTCCTCTTCCTTGCTGCTGTAGCCAGTAAGCAACGCCAAGATGTTGCTGT
Organism: Lerista edwardsae; assembly: GCA_029204185.1. NCBI lineage: Eukaryota > Metazoa > Chordata > Lepidosauria > Squamata > Scincidae > Lerista > Lerista edwardsae. The sequence goes on along the minus strand of JAJKFI010000007.1, from coordinate 6,809,455 downwards.
TCCCTGTGAGGATTGGCTAGAACACCCTGTCATATAAATCCCTCCTCTTCCTTGCTGCTGTAGCCAGTAAGCAACACCAAGATGTTGCTGTTCCCTGTGAGGATTGGCTAGAACAGTGCAGGAGAGGAGTGTTTTCCACTGCAAGGTAAGGCTTCTTGCAAAACTTACAGATTTCCCCCCCCCAGATCCGCCTCTGGTTCAACTGCACATGTGTTGGGAAAAAGAGGATGTTTATAATAATACAGGCAAGCCCCTGTATCCAAGGGGGATCCATCCCCTGCAAATATGGAAACCGTCAATAACCTCCAAAACCTTTAACTTCAGCTTCCTGTTAACTTCGATCACATCTTTTGAAGAGTTCAGGCTGGAGGCAGCCTGAATGTACCCAGTAAAGCAAGTACATTTATACTAAGGTAAGCCTTGAAATAGCATTAATGGATGTGCGGGGGTACACGAGGGTCCCCCCAGATCTGCGGATAATTTAAATTATGGAGACAAGATGTGCAGATACAGGGCCTACCTGTTTGGGGTCTCTCTCTCTCTCTCTCTCTCTCTCTCTCTCTCTCTCTCTCTCTCTCACTGTCTCGCTCTCACTCTCTCATGCATATGTGGGTGCAATCCTAACCTGGAGTTAGGCCGGCACAGTTAGGCCAGCAAAGTTTGGCCAGCACAAGGGCCACCATAAAGTGCGTAAAGTATGTCTGGACCTCTCTCGGAGTCAGAGAGGCCAGCACACAGATGTGCTTCATCCTCCCTGACTCCGAGGATGGTCCAAACATACTTTACAGTGGCCCTTGTGCTGACCAAACTTTGCTGGCCTCACTGTGCCAGCTTAACTCCAGGTTAGGATTGTGCTCTGTGTCTTTTTGACATTCGTGGAATACTTAACAATCTACCACTGATGTCTCATCCCCAACAATAATGCCCGCTTGGCACATGACTCTGATGATTTTGCCTTCGTCTCATTTGATAATAATGTACACTTCAGGCAATACATTCCTCGCACTATTTGATTACTTTCACTTCTGAGGTGGTTAATAAAGGTAATCAGACTCTGGGCTTTTCTTGCTGTAATACCACCCAAGGCATGCCATAACCATTCAGAAACAGACTACCTGCCGCGCCTTATTGCTTAATTAAGTAATGTTTCCGTGTTAAATATTAAACAGTTGCAACGTTTAAGTCCTTTTTTGGTGCACCAATGCTCAGTATGGATCAAAGCCCAGGCAGAGACTACGGGATCAAAGCGCGGAGGCAACTCCAAAGGGAAAATTACCACTTTCTCAAAAAATGTATATCTAGGAGCGGCTTCACTTGAAAGCACTGGGACATTAGTTGAGTCTTATGAGTTAACAAGGAAAAGAGCAACCGCAAGCTAGTGAGATTATTTTCAAACCCCTGCATGTTCTGATTGGTGTTAAGCACCCATTTCCACAGGCATATTTACACACAGTTTCCTACTGAAAGCTCCCAGTTGCAGCATTTAGTCACTGTAAGTTGTATTTATCTGTAGTTCTGCTAATCCCTGGTCCCATGGCTGCCTGCAGTCTGTGGAAACACGTTGTCTCTGTAGACAAGTCCTTGTAAATCTCTTCTTGTCGACGGATTTAGTTCACTGATTGTCAGCCATGAGATACTTCATAAAACAACTCGCAGAGGAATAAAGCCTTCTGCCTCTGTCTTTTACCAGCTAGGTTGTTACACTAGATAACCTTTTAATGACTGTATTCCATTTTAACTTGACTCTAGAGATGTAATCAAAAGAAAGAAAAGCGCCTCCCTTAATATGATGCATTTTTCATAGCGAAGCTCAAGCAGCAAATTAGGAAAGATTGATCAAGGGGAGAGTTTTGCACTCCAGTCTGCCAATGCCCTAGATCATGGAAATTGGCGAGGTACTCTTGGCTGAGTTTGGCAGCCTGGGAGTTTTCTTGCATGAAACGGGAGTAGTTAGTCAGTTTTTGTCGCTCAAAACAAAAGTTGTCCCCTGAATACCAATGCATCGACTGCCACAAAAGAGCTATGTGCAGAGAAAATTAAATTCTCTGAACAAGTCAATCGTGTGGCAAATACTTTATGATGGATGGAAAAACAAGTGGATGCCTCTACATGGATAACAAATGGGTGCTTAAATAGGCATCTACCACTAAACAGCAGGAAATGTGTGTGTGTGTGTGTGTGTGTGTGTGTGTGTGTGTGTGTGTGTACAAATATATTTTTGAACCTGCAATCTTGTTCACGCTGATAGCCTTGCTCATAACCTTGGATCAATAAATCAGAATCAGCAGTCCTGATGGTTCTGAATTTTTGTTCCAAGGTTATGATTCTTGACTCTTGTGGGGAGGTGTCATAATGAGCCCCAATCAAAATACAGATGTTAGAAAGAATTCTTCTACATGTTACTGCCACCAGCAGAGGTGAGGGGAATGTTGGCTAGAACCAGGACCTTTTCACTGCTGGCTCCTCATTTGTGGAATATCCTCACCCTGGAATTAGGAATGGCTCTCTCTGTCTCTGGAGATCTTTCAGCAGGGCTGCAAGGCCTTTTTACTTAGGAAGGCATTTGATTGACAATATGTGCTGGCAGTTATGAGATGTAATTTGAATAGTTTTAACAGCACAATCCTAACCTGTTGTTAGGCTGGCACAGTTAGGCCAGCAGAGTTTGGCTGGCACAAGGGCCACCGTAAAGCATGTTTGGACCACTCTCGGAGTCAGTGAGGCCAGCACACAGATGTGCGGCATCCTCCCTGACTCCAAGAGTGGTCCAAACGCAATTTACGGTGGCCCTTGTGCCAGCCAAACCCAGCCTAACTCCAGGTTAGAATTGTGCCCTAAATTAACCTGGAATCTGTTCTGTTCTATTTTAGTGCTTTAATCATTTTTATGTTTAACGTTTTTAGTATTGTTTCAAATTTAATTTATACCTGTTTTTATTCCATAAGCTGCCTTGAAGTACAAATTCTTCAAATAAATAAATAAATAAATAAATGGAGAGAATATGATTTGTCCCAGGTAAGAAATATACAACTGGAATATCACTGGCTCAAAATAAGGATAATCATATTTGGATGGAGAAATATTGCTACAGTCTGGCACAGCATTCCCTTGCTGTTCCTGGTTTTGCACTTGGTGCACTGTCTAAAAAGGAGACTCTATGAGAAGTTTTGGAAATGTAAAAATGTTGGCATGGATGAAATTTATTGTACTATTGACCCAGAGGCGGATCGCCTGTGGGGTGACACCTGGCGCTTTCCTGAAGTGCCATTTGCAGATGGATGCTTAAGCTGCGGCCCACAGTTACCTGCTCGCCCCTGTGTCCAGGTGCTTTGACATGGAGCACCACACCTGGGGGTGTGGTGGTGCGGTGCAGGGGGCAATGTCACGACAACCCACTGCCCCAGGCACCGTTGCAGCCCGTTGCAGCCCTGATTGAGCCAGGAATAGAGTCATCAAAAAAATCCTGCTTTCTACAAAGTTATATGCAAAGCAGTGATGTCATGCAGGGGGTACGCGGGGGTATGCGAGTACCGGTTTCTAGGATTACAGCTGGCCCCGCCCATTCGCCCGCCCACTCGTCGACTCCACCCTCTGCAACGTTTGAATTTCCTGCATGTTTGAGTTGCCTGCATGTTCTCAGAGCCAGGCAGGCAGGCAGGCAGCGAGCGGAGCCTTTCCTTGCCACTGAAAAATGAGTTGCTCTGAGGTTTTAGCATGATGCCAGGCCTCCTTAACATGTTCTGGGGGTGCTGTGGAATACTGTTGCAACTGTTGGGTCAGTTTAAAATCATCTGAGTCCTCAAAAAGGGCTTTTTTCATGTCACTTCCTGCCACGACATCACTTCTGGCTTATGACGTCACTTCCGGTGGGCGGGTCCCGACACGTGCCAATCAAAAGTGAGTACCTGTTCTTAAATCATTTAGATGACACCACTGATGCAAAGTCCAATCCTTTGCATGTGTACTCAAAAATAACTCCCATTATCATTGATATGGCTTACTCCTAGGTAAGGGTGGATGGACTGCAGCCTTGATTTACTGTCCAATGATGTCTCTTGGCCTTGTGGCACTCGAAGCAAAAACTTCCGCAGCACAAAAGCTGAGGGTCCTGGTAGAGCAGCTGGACAAGGAAGCATAGCAATAGTGCTGGTGCATAAAGACATTACTAGAGGTGGATTCTGGAGAGGCAGTGCTGTGTTTCCCTGGTGATGAGGGCACAATTTCCAAGGTAACGAGGCTCGTGTGACTGGGGAAGAAGTCAGGGGACCATAAAGCCTGTCGCTAGAGCTGTAAAGGCAGCTAGCGGCAGAGCAGTAGCCAAAGAGATACCATTCAGCCTGGCAGCATTTTGAGCGCAGAGGAGGAGGAGGAGAACTATACCAGTTGGTGCAAGGACACCCCACTCTAAGATTGCGGCCAAGGACTTGGCAGCTGCAGCGTGTAGGAGGTGAGGAAATCAGTTGACGTTGGAATGCTGAACTTCCTTTACCTGCTGCTCCATATTTGCTCAGGCTCTGGTTAGCTCTGGATCTCCAGGGCGGCAGGCGTCTCTGCTAGCCCATATTCTTTTGAAGCTAAAGGCTCTGAGGATTGAAACTTAGTGGCAAGTTTCTAAAAAATAAATAAATAATGATATTAAGAGCCCAGTCCTGTCCCCGACCGGTGCCCCGCAGTACAGTGGCACAGAAACAGCTGCCGCTGTGTCCTGCGAGGCCAGGGAAGCAGGTACAGATCTCCTCAGGTGAAGGGAAAACTGGTGTCATTCCCTCACATAGAGCCCTGGCAATGCCTCTGGGTCTACCTGCAGAACTGGCAAGACCTGTGTTGGGCTCTGAAGTCCAGGTGGGATAAAATTAAAAGCTACCGTCTCCGCACCCTTTACCTGGCCTAAACCTCCCCTGTCCACCCTCTCCTGCCCAGTTTCACCCCTTCCCACCTTCCCTTTGTCCTCCCCCCACCCATAAGAACATAAGAACATAAGAAGAGCCCTGCTGGATCAGGCCAAAGGCCCATCTAGTCCAGCTTCCTGTATCTCACAGCGGCCCACCAGGTGCCCCAGGGAGGCATGAGACAACAAGATGCTTGGATCCTGTTGCCACTCCCTTGCACCCGGTACTCTGAAGTAGCCTACTACAAATGTAGTAGGAACGCCAGGAACCCAGGAACGCCTCCCTGCCTCTTGGTGGGGAATGTACACTTTGCAGGTGTTGCCAGTCATGGAGGGAGAGGTCCTACTTTACACCAGTGTTCAGGAGCCTGAGGGCATAATCTTAACCAATATTCCAGCACTGGGGTAAGGGCAATGCAGCTCTGAGGTAAGGGAATGAACAGTTCCTTGCCTTGAGGAGGCCTCTGTGACTACGACTCCACTGCAGCATGCAGAATATTGGCACGCTATGTCAGTGCTAGGAAGTTGGTTAGGATTGTGCCCTGAATGACTTAGCGTTTCTCGCCCGCCCCGACCCCAGAGTGCCCCTGACACTCATAGCACTGGTAAAGTAAGTTGTCTGTCAGAGGAGGGGAGGATGCCACCCCTGGAACTGACATACTGGAAATCCGGGTCCCCATGTTGGGAATTCTATCCAGTGGAGAAGCACACTCGTTCTCATGTGACACCCAAACTGGACATTTTGCCAACGCGCCTAATTATTACATTTACATGGAGAGAAGACGGGGAAAAAAGTCAAGCAGCAGAACAAATGCCTGTACTTGTTTTTTTTGTTCTTTTGAGGAGATGCTAGTTGTTATTTGAACTATGTTGTCATTGATTCCCATCACAAGGGTTTCTTGCTATTTTTTTTTTATTTTTTGCTATTGTTCCCTCACTGGCTAGCCTATGCTTTGTTAACACAGGTCCTTTATTCTGCAAATTATCCAGGAATATTTGTAGTTCTTCCACAAAGGCATTGTGTGAATAATAAAAGGTTGTTGTTTTTCAAAATGGCTGAGATATCACCTCCAATGCAAACATTCTCATGAATATATTTAATACGCACCAGTATTTGTGATGCTAATGTGCATTAGCATTTTTGTAAACAAAGCCTCGCTCACCTGAATGCTCACAGAAAGGTGAATAAATGGGTCGTGAATACCATCAGAATGAATAGATTCAAAGTAGTGTTTATTCACAAGAATAATCATGAATACACCCCCATCCCAATTCTTGCTCCTTGGTGTGGATGTGACATTCATATATTTCGTTCTAGTTGGGGTTTTTTTTTTTTTTGAAAGAAAAAAATTAAGTACGCAGCAAGTCATATTTTTTCATTATGCGTGATACATTAATACAAATGTCCTTTGTAGTGTGGTGGCTTGTGAATCATATGGAGCCTCCTGCCTAGCATATGCAGAAATATTTGTGAAATTTGCCTTCTTCCTCCTAATATCACAGAATCAGAGGCAATCCTATCTATTTGTTGGGGGGTGCACTTGCCCTCAGGTGCCACACCAGTGGAGGGGGGGTGGCACAGAGGCATGTGGCACTTTCAACAGCAACGATGACAAGCAACACTTGGCCTGCCTGCCCTTGCATCTGTATTGCTCCAAAGTGGAGTGATTCCAGACGCTGGGGGGTGTTGCTGGGTCAGCTTAGGGGGTCGGAAGCCGGTGCAGGGGGCAGCAATTATTGGACTGGCACTGCGGCCGAGACTCAGATCACAATTCTAACCTGGAGTTAGGCCGGCACAGTTAGACCAGCAAAGTTTGACTGGCACAAGAGACACCATAAAGTATGTTTGGATCAGTCTTTGATAGGCCAACATGCAGATGTACGCCATCCTCCAAAAGTGGTCCAAACGTGCTTTACAAGTGGCCCTTGTGCTTTGCTGGGCCTAACTGTGCCGGTTAGAATTCAGTTAAAACTTTTAACTGTTGACAGGCTGGCTGGCTGGCTGGCTTGTTATATTTTTTTATATTTTATGATCCACTGGGCTTGTTGTTTTTAAATTGTATTGTTTTGTTTTAATTTTGTTTTATTGTATGGTTTTTATATTGTTTTTAAATTGCTTTTTGATGTTAACTTTTATATTGTGTTTTTGTACTGTAGTGCCGTCTTGTGTGCCTCCGGGCTAAAAGGCAGGATAGAAATCTAATACATAATAATAATAATAATAATAATAATAATAATAATAATAATAATAAT
>JAJKFI010000007.1:6776976-6802304 GCA_029204185.1 Lerista edwardsae | reverse complement strand
ATAATAATAATAATAATAATAATAATAATAATAATAATAATAATAATAATAATAATAATAATAAAGTTAAAACTTAATTGAATTAAGTTTGGTTAGTATTCGGTTAAAACTGTGCTGGTTCTAACTCCAGGTTAGAATTGCGCTCTGAGTCTCAGCCCCAGTGCCAGTCGAATAATTTCCTAACTCCAAGTTAGGATTGTGCCTCATGTAGGTCCACCACTGCTTACAATGTCACCCTCACCAGTCAGTGGAGTGCCTAGCCCTTCTGGAAGGCACAGGCCTCCAACTGGCAGTGACGGTCCAGTGCTGGCCTTACCACCAGCACAGTTATCTTTATGGCATGTTTACGACAGTGTGCGTGCCCATCCCTCCAGTGGTAGCCATTTTAGGATTGGGCCATTCTGCTCTTTTTTCATGCTAGCAGCTATCTCATATGTGGAGCAGAAAGTGTAAACCTTCCCATCTAGCAGCAATTCTCATGTACAATAGAGTAATCGAGATAAGTGCACATTGTGTGCCAGTACTGCATTCTGATGTGATTTTTTTTAAAAAATATTTCTTCACTCCAGACAAAAACACCTGTAAATACACGGTGTTCGGAAAGTCACTGTGCACTTACGTATATTTATTTATGAAAAGTGCACAGTGACTTCCCAAACATCCTGTAGCTGTTCTCAGTGTTCTGTGATAAACATTGGGCGGCTCAGTGCGCAAAAGGATACCTGAAAATACCCACAATGTTCCATTCCCACATCAGGCCAGGCCTTAGGGCAATTTTGGCCAAATTGGGCCCCACTCCTCATTATTTACCCCTGCTAACCCCTGCTAACTGGGCAAGAGGCACTTTTTCAAGTGGTGTCCTCTTATATTTAGCAGGGGGAGAGCAATTATCCCTCTTCACCCCAGCACAGTGTCTTTCTCGTGGCTGTTGCTGGTGGTGTTCTCCATTCTTTTAGATTGTGAGCCCTTTTGGGACAGGGAGCCATTTAATTTTAATGTTATTTTTTTTCCTGTAAACCACTTTGTGAACTTTGTGTTGAAAAGCGGTATATAAATACTAGTGATTGATTGATTGATTTACTTGACTGATTTTTTGTTGAGAAGAAGGCAAAAAAAAAAAGAAAATTTATATATTGTAAGGTTCACGGGCCCTTCCTATAGATTTCCATGGGGATCCCTTCCACAGCCCATTTTGCCACAGTGCAAGTCTCTCCTATAGAACACCACCCCTTTAAAAATCTTGCCGGTTCATTTGCTCCAGCACATCATACTCTCCTTGGCTGGGAAGATGAGAACCCATTTGGTCTCCGGACTTTGACAGAGCAACAGCTGCTGCCCTTGGAAATATCCCGAGTTCTATAGTAGTTGGATTTTTTTGACTGCTCTAGACAGAGCAGTTCAGTGTTGTCCACTCCTCCTCCCAGAATTCCTTGCTGCCTACCAGTTATGATTTATGGCTACTCTGGGTTGGTTTCCTCCAGTATTACACAGTACCCTACAAGCTCCTCCTTTACACAGCCTGCACATATACTAGAAAAGCAGGACCAGAGAAGAGAGAAGACAAGCTGAGTTGTCCTTTACCCATGATTCTCCAGTGAACCATTACATGTGATTTCTTCCACTTCTCCAATCACTTCCTAACTTCTGACATAGTTGATGTGCAATAAAGTTGCCATTCCTATTCTATAGATGAGATGAGGTAAGATGTTATGCCTTAGACATGCATGCCATTCTTCATCCCACAATATAAAATATTGCTCCCTTTTTTAACCACATGGGAAAAAATTTATTGTAATACTTCCAAACACAATGACCTGGAAGAAAGACTTTTTCTTCCATTTCGATGTCACCTCAACATCTTTAATGGGATTACTTAACTGTAATTATTCTTGCCTTCATTTCAGAGCTAAAATTGATCCCTTAATTTGGGGTTAATAAATAACTTCCCTCAGGGTTAAATTAATGTGGACAAGGGCAGATTTTATTCACCTTCTTTTATTGTATAGAGCCCAAGAAAATCTATTCTACTCCAGTGGAAGCAAAGATCAATTTCCTGTGATCAAAGAGGTGAGGTGACAGGAGACCTTGGTTCATTCATTTTGCTTCCCAGTGGTCTTTAGGACATGAAGTGAATCCACCTTGGCTTGCTTTCCTTAATGAAGCAATGGGTTTTAAAGTGATTTAGAACATAACATAAGAACATAAGAAGAGCCCTGCTGGATCAGGCCAAAGGCCCATCTAGTCCAGCTTCCTGTATCTCACAGCGGCCCACCAGGTGCCCCAGGGAGGCATGAGACAACAAGATGCTTGGATCCTGTTGCCACTCCCTTGATTTAAGGATCATTTTTTGAAGATGGCAATGAGTTGGTCCTCTGTCTGTTCCAAAGCCATTCTTAGCAGAAGGTGTGAGGCTTCAGAAATGTTTAGTTCCTCCTCCTGAATTCTCCCTTTCCACCGTCACTGTGGAAAACACAGGTTTACTGACAAGGGTTTGTTCCATACGGTGGAGGTTGATGACATTCAAACTGGCAAGCCTGCAATGCTAATTTATTCCCATTCGAAACCAGAGATGAGATGTTCCCTGTGCCAAGAAATGGCCCCATTTTGTATTTGATTAGTTACATAGCTCTCTCCACGGATTAATTACTGGCATTTTTTGTGCCGTGGTTGGCACAGATCTAACCTCCAAGCAGCCATTCTCATCAAGGAGCTTTTAACGCCTTGAAGGCAGGGCAATTTTTCACCTCCCTCGGTTCATTTTCCTGACTGCACCTTGCACAATTGCTCCTCTTATGCTACAGATATGGTATCTGTTTGTTTCTGCCAAGGCTTTTAAATTCATGAAATCTGAGGGAGCCTTTTTTTTTTCTCTTAAAAAATGCATCTTCTTTTTTCTGCCTGCACAACAGGCCATGCATGCCAACATAAAGAATCTGATTCAATTATCACAGAATTTAATTTAAGTGCCATTTAGAACAAAGTCAGAGGAAACATTGAACCATTCCTTCTCCATCAGTGCACAGGGTACTACCAACCATCGTGTAGGAAGGTGTTGCAAGGAAACAGATTAGAAATCTACAAAATTGGCAGAAAGCATCTGCCTAACACATTCCTTTAAAACCATGATTGAAAGTATTATAATCACAAAGAGAAAAGCTAGAAACAAACAGATTTCCCCCTCTCCATTCTGCAATTACTTTGGGGATTTCACAGCCAAAGTGTTCCTCTCTGCTGACTTTTGATCATCTGCTGATAATTTCTTTTAGTTCCCTTCACACTTAGCATGTTTAATATTGTATTATGCAGTTCAACCTATTTTAACATGGAATCGTACATCATCTGTGTGTGTGCGTGCGTGCGTGCGTGCGTGAGTGTGTGTGCATGTGCAGACAAGTGTGTGCATGTGAAACCCACCAGTAAGACATGACCCAATTCTTGATCAGTCACAAAACTAACATGACAGATTAAGCGATGTGCATCAAGGGTTAAACAAGGGGCTACTTGTGGAGGGAGCACTGCTGCCCAATCACTATTAAAGCCACACCCTTTGGCATTAATAAATCAGGCAGCAGCCTCTGGGGCCTTTGAGAAGTTTGGGAATCACTGCATTGCATATCATAGTGATGATGGTGATGTAGTGCTTGTGTTTGTGGCTGGTTGAGTGAGTGAGTGTGTGTGTGTGTGTGTGTGTGTGTGTGTGTGTGTGTGTGTGTGTGAGGGTGCAATCCTAACCTGGAGTTAGGCTGGGTTTGGTTGGCACAAGGACCACTGTAAAGTATGTTTGGACCACTCCCCTAGTCAGAGAGGCCAGCACACAGACACCATCTGTGCCATCCCCCTGACTCCAATGGCAGGCCAAATGTGCTTTACAATGGCCCTTGTGCTGGCCAAGCTTTGGTGGCCTAACTTGCACCGGCCTAACTTCAGGTTAGGATTGCACTCTCAGTGTGTGTGTGGGGGGGGGAGGAGGGAGTCTACTTTTTTCCTAGCTCCTAACATGCCCACATTGGTCAGGGTTTGGGCATTCATTCATTCATTCATTCATTCAAAAAACACATTTTATTTATTTATTTATTTATTTATTTATTTATTTTTCTCCACATAAGGGGATCAAGGCGGTTTACATCATTCAACATTATGATTTGTAGGTTTCTGCCAGTTCTGTGATTCTACGTGCACGTCTCCTTCTTCTCCCCCTTAGTATGCAGACAAGGCGGTTTACATCATTATTTTATTTTATTTATTATTAGATTTGTACCCCGCCTTATTGTGCCCGAAGGCACCCAAGGCGGCATTACAATATAGATATAAAAACAATATAACAATTCACAATTAAAAACAATTAAAACAGAATTAAACAATACAATCAAAAATTAAGAACACAATTAAAAACAAATTTAAAAACAATATAAAAACAACAAGCCCCGTGGGTTATAATAACCAGCCAGCCTGTCAACAATTAAAAGCTTTTTGGAATAAAAAGGTCTTCAGCCCCCGCCGAAATATAAACAAAGAGGGAGCAGTTCTCAATTCTAAGGGGAGGGTGTTCCAGAGTTGGGGGGCCACCACCGAAAAGGCCCTCTTCCTGGCCGCCACCCCTCTCACTTCTCCTGGTGGCGGCACAGTCAGGAGGGCCCCCCCAGATGATCTAAGAGTACGGGTTGGATTATATGGAAGAAGGCGGTCCCTCAAATACCCCGGACCCGAGCCGTAAAGGGCTTTAAAAGTCAAAACTAGCACTTTGAATTGGGCCCGGAACAGAACCGGCAGCCAGTGTAGTCGCCGAAGCAGCGGCTCGACAGAGTCAAACCGACGTGCTCCAGCAACCACCCGAGCCGCCGCGTTCTGTACTAGTTGTAATTTCCGGACCGTCTTCAAAGGCAGCCCCACGTAGAGCGCATTGCAATAATCTAATCTAGATGTCACTAGGGCATGGGTCACAGTGGCCAGGTCCGCACAGCTCAGGTACGGCCGCAGCTGGCGGATCAGCCGAAGCTGAGCAAAGGCTCCCCTGGCCACAGCCGCCACCTGGGAGTCCAGGTGTAGCTGTGAATCCAGGAGAACCCCCAAGCTGCGAACCTGCTCCTTCAGAGGAAGTGCGACCCCATTCAGAGCAGGACGATAGTCCAATACCCGAGCCGTGGATTTCCGAACCAAAAGCACCTCTGTCTTATCCGGATTTAATTTCAGCTTGTTCGCCCGCATCCAGCCCCCAACTGCCTCCAGACAGCGATCCAGGACCTCAACCGCCTCCTCAGAATCAGGGGGAAAGGAGAGATAAAGTTGGGTGTCATCAGCATATTGATGGCACCCCACTCCAAACCCCCGGATGACCTCTCCCAGCGGTTTCATGTAGATGTTAAAGAGCATGGGGGATAAGATGGAACCTTGTGGCACCCCAAACCTGAGAGGTCGGGGTGCCGAACAAGCCTCCCCCAGCACCACCTTCTGGGATCTGTCAGCCAGGAAGGAGCGGAACCACTTCAAAACAGTGCCTCCAAGCCCCAACCCGGCCAGCCGACCCAGAAGGACACCATGGTCGATGGTGTCGAAAGCCGCCGAGAGGTCCAGTAGGACTAACAGGGTCGCACTTCCCCCGTCCATCCCCCGGCGCAGGTCATCCACCAAGGCGACCAAGGCAGTCTCCGTCCCGAACCCCGGCCTGAAGCCAGATTGGAATGGGTCCAGATAATCCGTTTCCTCCAGAACCCTCTGAAGCTGGGACGCCACCACCCGCTCAATCACCTTACCCAGAAATGGGATATTGGAGACTGGCCGAAAGTTGTTTAAATTTGTGGGATCCAGGGAGGGCTTCTTCAGGAGGGGGCAAACCATCGCCTGCTTCAAAGCAGGCGGGAGCACCCCCTCCCTCAGAGATGAATTCACCACCCTCCCTGTCCACTCGGCCAGCCCTCCCCGGGCAGCTCTAATTAGCCATGCCGGGCAAGGGTCGAGCGGGCAAGCAGCAGGTCTCACACTCCAGAGAATCCTGTCCACATCCTCAGGCTCTACAAGCTGAAAAGAATCCCAAATGGTAGGATAGACAGGTTCCCCAGGGACATCACTAGATATGCCCACAGCGGCGTCCAAGTCATGCCGGATCTGATCGACCTTATCTGCAAAGTGTTTTGCGAACTCGTCACAGCGAGCCTCCGTGTGCTCCTCCCTACCAGTAATCATTCAACATTATGATTTGTAGGTTTCTGCCAATTCTGTGATTCTATGTGCACGTCTCCTTCTTCTCCCCCTTAGTATGCAGAAAAGCAAGGTGTGGTTTTTTGTACCTACCAAACCCCACAAGCCCAATCTTAAAACACAAAAATCCACTGTTTCTAAGCTTTATTAAACAGTCATCCATCCTTTCTTCTGGTTTCTCCCATGTTAATTTCACTCTCTTATACCACTGCTCCGCTCCTTGTTCCTGTTATTAAATGCAACAATTAACCAAAATGATACCCTCAATATCATGCACATTTATTTGCCTGCCTGCTCAAAGCAGCATTGACTCTTTTGCCTTTCCTTCACAGTATAAGCTGACTGCACTTGAAAAGCTTCGCTCCAGTCACACCCACCACAGTTGATAAGATTAAGTCCCAGCAACTCTCCTGTGAAATACATGCTGTGTGGAGGTGTGTGTGAGGTGGGTGGGTGAACGAGTTAAGGAAAGTAAATGTGGAGCTGAACAATTGCCTCTTTGCAGTAAGTTCTGTGTAATATTAATTGAAAAAATGTTCCTCATATAAGATAATTGCCAAGTGCTGCCAAGTCCCCTGGGTCTAACTGAGCCAAGTCTAACTCTGAGAAGTTGGGGGCACTTAACAGGACTGGCCCAATCATGAGGCAGACGGACAGCTCAATCGTATAATGGCTGCTGGTGACATGGCACTGCTGCTGTATCACAGGGCTGACTGAGGTCTAAGTGAGGTCTGCTCAGGATAAGGGAACTGACGGGACTACTTGGCGTGCAATCCTAAACTGGAGATAGGCCGGCACATAGGCCAGCGAAGTTTGGCTGGAACAAGGGCCACCGTAAAGTGCATTTGGACCACTCTCGGAGTCAGAGAGGATGGCGCACATCTGTGTGCTGGCCTCTCTGACTCCAAGAGTGGTCCAAACATACTTTATGGTGTCCTTTATGCCTGCCAAACTTTGCTGGCTTAACTGTGCCGGCCTAACTAGGATTGCACCCTCGGAGCTGTACCAGCTATGTACCTGGAGCAGAGCTGAGGAAACCTCTGCTGCTGCCCCTCCAACTCGCCATCAGAGCCATTCCAGGTAGCGACAGCATTGCAGCGCCTGCAGTACTTACTGCACCACCTTCCCTTATAGCTACGCCAGTGGATAGGATAATCCTGTTTCCATTTCTTCTTGATTGTTGTGGCAGGAACGTGGCCAGGAGCAAGCAGGAAATAAAGGTAGTCAAGGTAAAATCCAAAACTTGGGGCACCCTTTCGAGCAACACTTTAATTTGAGCTGGACCTGAGTCTTCACATTTTACAGAGGAGGGAAAAACATAGCAGTGTGTGGACAATGTTTGTGGCTCTGCTTCTCTGACAATCCTGCAAGCTGGTAAGATCTGACAAATAGACTATGTGAATTTCTGCCACAAGTTCTGCACACAAGGGAATGGTGGGTGCAGGAGCATAGCTAAGGAAGTGCAGGGGAGTGCAATTGCACCGGGCAACAAGCTTTAGGGGGGTAACAAGCTGAGCTTGGCACTAGTGACCAAAATGGTAAAAACCTTTGTATTTATGAATAAAAGGATCATGTAAGATATCATTGGAAAGGTAATTTAATGCAGAATGCAATGAAACAAACCAGAGTGTAATAGTTTTATCCTATCAAATGTTATGGCCAAAAAACCGAGAAAACAAAAATACAACTGTGATGTCACTTCCTGTTGTGACATCATTTCGAGGGCATCATTTTGCCCTCTGCAACGGGCTACACTTTCATTAGCTACACCAAAGGGTGGGTGTGACACAAACTAGTTGTCTCCTGTGTGATGGTGAATATGCTTGGCTGTTAACGGATGGTCAGACAGAAAGATAGAGGGGGTAAGGGGGAAAGCCCCTCTGACTTTCCTTCTGCCCCGTCTAAGTTATCCATTTTTGAGCTGTCTTTTGGAGGGAAAAGGCACAACTCCTAGCTTATCAGTGTCCATGTGGAGAGGACAGTATCCTCTGGAATCCAGGACAACATGTGGGACTGAATGACATTTTGATGCGCTATTTGGTCCATGCAAGCTTCATTCATGCTCATTGTAAATGTTGGCAGGGCTTGCCTTTTCCCAAGAGAAGCATAGGCAAAGCAGGAGTGCAAGGGAGTGGCAATAGGATGCAGACATCTTGTTGTCTTGAATACGCCCTGAGGCATCTGGTGGGCCACTGTGGGATACAGGAAGCTGGACTAGATGGGCTTTTGGCCTGATCCCAGCAGGGCTCTTCTTATGTTCTTAAGGCCCAGATTGAGTTGCAAGTTATTATAGCTCCCTCACCACACACAGGATAACAAATTCTGTTTTATTTACCTCATATTTACCTCAGAAATTTACCTCAGAATGCCAGATGCAAGGGAGTGGCAATAGGATGGATCTTGTTGTCTTGGGCGGTCCCTGAGGCATCTGGTGGGCCACTGTGAGACACAGGAAGCTAGTTTAGATGGCCTTTGGCCTGACTCAGTAGGGCTCTTCTTTCGTTCTTATGGTGTGTAGTATGTTCAGCAGGTGCCAGAACACACGTGTAAGCAGCCCCTCCCCCTCACTGTCAGAGCAATTTGAAGCAGCAGTGGCAATTGCTGGTGCGCGGCAGTGCCTGCCGTACTGTACCTCCTGGGGCAGCCCTCCCCTGCCGCCTACTGCTTCTTTCACAAGACAAAGCATTGGGCTTGGCTTCATTTTTTCTTTGAACTGCTATAAAGCATAAAACTATCAGCATCAGAGCTCCTCTCAGCAGCTGCCTCCTGGAAGCCACACGGGATGAAATAAGAAATTGATCCAAAAAATAAAATTCACAAGCCAGATGTTGTCTCAGTTATATTTCCGGTGGCAGCAGATTTTCCCACCAACGTAGAAGTTAAACCCAGATAAATTTAAAACAGTCTAAGAGGGAATTGGCAGGGGATCTTCTAAAAGCAGGTTTCTGAAAAGGAACTGTTTCTGGCAGCAGTTCCTTTAGCTGCCCTTCCTCTGGCACCTCCATATTCTCAGTGCTTTATCTAAATTAATGTTGCCAAGACCAAACCTAGTCTGTCTGTCTGTCTGTCTGTCTGTCTGTCTGTCTGTCTGTCTAAAATTACTCTCAGAGTAAAATTACTCCAGTACCTGGAGTTAGGCCAGCACAGTTAGGCCAATAAAGCTTGGCTGGCACAAGGGCCACCATAAAGTGCGTTTGGGCCACCCTTGAAGTCAGGGAGGTTGGCGCACGTCTGTATGCTGGCCTCTCTGACTCCAAGAGTGGTCCAAACATACCTTATAGTGGCCCTTGTGCCAGCCTCACTCCACATTAGGATTGTGCTCTCAGAGACCTCAGGGGACCCAGCGGACCCAAATCTTACTGATTCCAGCGAAATTGGATTCATATCACATGTCCTTCTGTTGATTTTATTCTGTAGCTCCAGGTTCAGCTCATGTCCCGAGTCTTGGATTTCTGAATAGTTGACTTAGATTTGTCCTGGATTTTGCTAAGGCTTTAATGTTTAACTGTAAGCTTTATGGCATGTTTTTATGGCACGATGTTTGTAATACATCCTTTCATGCTGGCTGGTAGTTGCCCCAATGGTCTCTCCAGTGGGGCGGGAGGGGGGAACACACATGCGTTAAACAAAACAAATAAATAGGCTGCATTTTGGGCGGCCTTGGAGGCGACAAATAAACAGCCCCAGAGGAACCTCCTCAGCCGGCCCCTGAGCTGTGAGCTGCCGCTCCTTTTCAACACCGTCAATTGTCTCTTCCTGAAACTATCACGCCAGGCAACAATAAATCACTTTCTTTCAAGACTCACGCCAGCATGAGCGGCATTGAGATTTCTCGCTCTTTCGCTGACCATATTGAATTTCCTCCTGATTTTGGTGCTCAGGGACATGAAATATGGCGCCTCGGAATCTCAGGACTACAGTTAAAGTTGCACTTTTATGACATTTAATTTAATGTGCCTCCTCTGTCCTGTTCCCCACCCTCCTCCCCCCTGTGCATTTTGCGCCTCATCTTTCTTCCCTCAATGTCTTTCCCTCGGTGACTTTATAGCTATGGAAACTTACGTCATTAAAAGGGAAAGTGTTATGGGATTTTCCTGAGCGTTAATGGTTCTCGCGGTTTATCCCCAAAAGGAGTGAAATTAATCTCTCTATTTTATGGCAATTGGAAGGCTCAGTAGTCTTTCCCCACATCTGCTAGTGGTAGCTGTTCTTAAAACCTGAACTCCCAGCACCATTTTCTGAATTTTCTCATCCTTTATTTTCATGGGTTGTTTTTTTTTTCCCGGCCCATCCTAATTCTTTAGAGTGAGTTACATTTTTTATACTCAGGCTAGAAACAGGCAGATATAAAATGCTGATCTATATAAACAAGAACAATGCAACACAAGTTTTAATAATATGGATGCTTTTTAAAGCAAATGAGATGAGCCCCACCAGAAAACTACTGAAAGCTGATCAGTCATGCAAAAATAGCATATGGTATAGCCCTTTCTGACCTGGGTCACTTGAAAATCAAAGTCGAAAATTGCCTCCCTCCTTTTTAAATAACATAAATATGCATGTGAAATATATTGTATTGGAGAGAAGCTTAGTCTGAACTCCTTGCCTGTGTCATGCTTGCTTTCTGTTGGAAGGGTTGGTATTGTTGATATGTGACATTCAGGGGCTTAGCTAAAGAAGTGCAGGGGGTTGCAATTGCACCAGACAACAAGCTTTAGGGGAGCAACAAGCTGAGCTTGACACTATTGGCCAAAATTGTGAAAATCTCGGTATGCATGAATAATACCATCATTTTATATACCATTTGATGTGGAATTTAATGCAGAATGCAATGAAACAAATGCAATAAAAGCATGTTTAGACCATTCTTAGAGTCAGAGAGGTCAGCACACAGACATGTGCCATCCTCCCTGACTCCAAGAGTGGTCCAAATGCACTTTATGGTGTCCCTTGTGCTGACCAAACTTTGCTGGCCTAACGGTGCCAACCTAACTCCAGGTTAGGATTGCGCCCTTAATTTCTGGAAAATATCTTAAACACCAAAATGAGAAATTTTGAGTTTTTATTCAGCTATTTTAACTGCCAAAAGGCAGTTGTTAATGCCCAAAAAGCAGTTTTCAAAAACAAAAAACAAAAAACAACCCACCCCTATTTGCAACAATGAGATACAAATCCAGAGGATACGGTTAGTCAAACTCTCATCAGCTTTCTCCCCATTCCAACAACTTTAAGTTGCTTTTGAAATTCCAAAGAGTGTGAAAAGCAGTTTATTATATAATAAACTAGACCTAACAAACAAAACAGAAACCTATTGTAAGCATACATAAGTTCACGCATATCTAAAGATGCTTTCTGAATTATTTTCTTAATTTGGAGTTGCTATTTCACCTCTCTGAATACAATCAGTGAGAGGTCACTTTGACATATGGAAGTAGCAGATATTGGGTGTCCCCAAGGAACACTATGCACAGTGAGCCTGATATGTTACAAGCTATGCAAACTTAGAAAAAAAAATCAACTGTGAATGGTTTGATGCTCCAGGCAATGTTTGTTGATTTTCAGTGTTATACATTGAGCACACCTTATCTGCCGACTGTGGGACAATTGAAAGCCTACAGGAACCAAGGAATGAGTCAGAGAAGGATCTCATCTAGTCTCTTGGAGGTCATCTTTGCTCATAAAGGAAAGGGTTTAATGTCAGTGGGAAATTACAAATAAAAGTGCCCTTTTCAGAAGACATTTTGTCTGAGTCTGGTAAAGGTGATCCTCAAAGAGCTTATGGTGGAGCTCAGCTCCAAAGTAATACCGCAATTGAACTTTGCTGTGGCAAAGATCGGGCTCAAAAAAAAATGGAGCAATGATTTGGAGAGCAAATAGACTGGTCAGGCAATATGTCTGTTTCCACAACTTTTCTCTGTTGCACTTTACAATCCAATACACAGTGTACGTTCTAAGCATCACTCTTTCCACAGGAATTACATGAATTCAAGAGTTGGCTCTTGAAGCCAACTCACAACCATATTAAAGCTGAAAAGTCCCCATTGGAGAGCTTAATGTTCTTGTGATTAAAATAGTCACACATAATCAAGTCACAAATTTTTGAGGACTTCTAGAAAATTTGGATTGGCTAGTAGCAGGTGTTAATCTCCCAGCAGTTCTTGCATTTTAAGAGCTGGATCAGGCCAAAGGGCCATCTAGTCCAGCTTCCTGTATCTCATAGGGACCCACCCAGTGGCGTAGCTAGGCCATTTTGCACCGGGGCTACTTAATTTTTTTACACACACACCCCACGGCAAAATTATTTATTTATTAATTCATTCACATTTTATACCTCCAGGAGAGTATATAAGGAGCTTCCTCCAAGGAGCTAATGGTGGAGTGTGCTTCTTTGGTCATCACAACAACCCTGCACAGGAGGTGAGGCTGAGATAGTAATGAGATAGTAATGAGCAAAGTTGGCTGGCACCAGGACCACTGTAAAGTGCATTTGGAGTTGGGGAGTCGGGAAGGATGGTATACGTCTGTGTGCAGGCCTCTCTCACTCAAAGTCGTCCAAACATACTTTACGGTGTCCCTTGTGTCAGCCAAACTGTGCTGGCCTAACTGTGCTGGCCTAACTCCAGGTTAGGAATGTGCCCTCAGTCATGTCCCTCCTTTTTTTCTACACGGAAAATTTTGAAACTAATTCTCGATCGACCATATCCAGTTCTTTTACATTAGCTGAAGAGTGCTAAACAATTATTATCTTTCTTTGCTTGTTTCATGGCTATATGGATTTACAGTCTCTACCATAACTATTCTTACTTTATGGATAAAGAAAGGGGAAAAAAGCTGAATGTGTGAACTGACTTCACTGAAAAACCTTGAATTTGATATCAGATCGACACTAGAGTCGGTTCTCTGAAGTCCATTCATATTACAAGCCACCACTTCTTGGAGTCATCAGGAACATGAGTTTGTGAACATACAGTGAAATGCCTAGTTCAGCGGGTCCCAATCTGTGGGTCACTACCTACTGTGTTACACCCTGGGCTGCCCATGTAGCTTCCTGGTCATGGTGGGCCTATGACCAAACAAAAATCCGTGGTTGGATTGTGCCCCATAGTTTGGAATGCATGGCTTAACACGGTGCAATATGGTCAATGATGTGGATCGTGCACTGGCACAACCTAGAAGCAACTACTCCATAATGCCTGCTGGCCCAGTAGCCAGTGGTTGGCCTGCAACCCACCGCAAACAACAAGGTGGGTCACACAGCCCAAAAATTTAGGAACAGCTGGCCTTTTCAAATCTAGTTCAAATCTAGAACTTTATCCACTTGACGAGATCATAGATGCCAACCATTGTCCAAGGGACTCTCACCATATCCTTGAGTGCTGTTGTGAAATCTCTGTAATAGCATTTCTACTTTATCAATCAATCAATCAATCAATCGATCACTAGTATTTATATACCGCTTTTCAACACAAAGTTCACAAAGCGGTTTACAGGCAAATAATAACATTAAAGTTAAATGGCTCCCTGTCCCAAAAGAATGGAGAACACCACCAGCAACAGCCACAAGAAAGACACTGTGCTGGGGTGAAGAGGGACATAAAAGCAATAAAAATGCTTTTATTTCATTAAAAGCATTGTTTTAACCTCACCTTCACAACAGACTGCAAATAAAAAGGAGGCTACAATTCAAACATTCCTGAACGAAAGTCCCAGTGGAATACTTAACTCCCAAATAAACATGATTTGGGAAGGGCTTTAAATCTACGTTGGCTCTTATTCATACAAATCTGCTTGCAGTGTGCTAACATGCTCTTGGGCTTCCTGATCAAGAGCCATTCCACTTGGTATTGCATAAGAGCTACTATATATAGGAAAAAGTGCACTTGAGGGGGCAAACTCAGCTAATTTCACTGACCTAATATGTGATTTTCAGGTTCTAGGCAGCCCAATCCTAACTTGCTCTGGAACAGGCAGGTGGACTGACCTGCGCTGTATCCATTGCAAGGTAGATACCAGCTGGAGCACAATTTGGAATAAGGGGATATTTTTCCCGTTGCCCTGTGTCATGCACCAGCCACCCTTATGGCACTACTTGGATCTGCGCCGACACAAAGCCAAGCAGCCTATTGAGCTGGGAGTCGGGGTTAGAATTCAGCCTTCGTTGCCACAGCCAGTCCCACCCCACTCACCCCCACCCAGGCCCAATTGTCTTTGGAATAATCTCATTATTTCTTTTTGGGTTAAATAATCTTTTTTATTTCTCGTTGTAACTTGTAACTAATTTCTTGTTAATCTTAAATTAATTACTTGGATTACTAACCCAATGGACACCCGGACACCCGGCTCCTGAGTGGTCGCAAAAGGGCTTTATGGCACATTTGCGACACTCCTGGGCTAGCCTAAGAGACTTGCGCTGGTCGAAAACGTGGTAAGGATTACACTCCAATGCAGCCAATGAAACGCATTTAATTTCAATGCAACAACGATTTTGGGTGCATCTAATGAAATGCCACACAGCCTGCTGACTAGGGAGCATGATTTTGCTATTTGCTTTGTGAGACACACACGTGTATGTAACCAAGAGTGAAATCCAACACTGCGCTGGAGCAGGCAAGCCGGCAGGCGTATCCAACGCAGTGTGAAGGGAGACTTGAGCCTCCCCGGCATAAGGGCACATTCATGCCCTTGCACGTGGGTAGGTGCCAGCCTCCTTGATGTACTACTTGGATCTGCACCTGCGAAATCGCGGGCTCAGAACCGAGGAGACCACGTGGCCCCTATCGGGGCTGTGCGGCCTGGGGATGAGGCCTAGGTATGTGGCCTAACAGCCGCGTCCCAAACCCACCCCTTCCCCAGGCCGGGACACCCGTCAGCCTGCCCATCCCCCCAGTTCTGCTCACCCACACCCACCCAGTTTCACCCTCCCTCCCACCCAGAGGTCTGGGAACCTTAGCTCTAATGTGGGGTGCCACCAGTCGGCACTAACAATACAGCACCATTGGATTGCGCTGCCGATCACACTTCCTATAGTACTCAGCAAGATGTGGCATTTCAATGGATGCATCAAAAAAACCTCGTGGCGAATGTATTTTTTCAACTATGTTGATGCACATTCTTCCTGTACGTTTTCTTCCTGTATGTTAATTGCTCTCTTCTTTCATTTACTTAAAATCTTTACATAGATCCTTCAAAAAAACAAGTAAAACCCATTCGGCAGCCAGTAAGTGTGCAATTTTTGCATCCCTTTCCCATGTTCCCTGAAAGTAGCAGAAAAACGTTCCCCTTGTAAAAGTTCCCCTTGACTTAGTTTCTGTTTTAAAAAAAAAAAGGCAGGTTTCATTCAACCTCTTGAAACATGATTTTCTATGCTTCACAAGCTTTGCTTTCAATCTACAGAGCATTTAAAAATATTTCAGCAGCTTCATTCCAAGCTGTGATTATCGGCAAAGCTCAAAACGGAGTGCATTTACTGCCTAATGCTTGCTTCATCTCTTCCGGATTCGCGACTCCATTGCCTGTTGGGTTCCTGTGTTTCAACATGTGCCCTTGACAGCCCGTGAGTGAGTCCGAACCATTAACTCAGCAGGATACCTCAATGCACAGGCAACTGAAAGGGTATTAATGGCCCTGTCTATACATCTATAGACAGTTGGCGCTGACCTTAACAACTCTCCTGAAATCTCCAAATACCATGCAAAGTGGATGCTGAATAAAAGACCTGGCATTTGATATGCATTCCTGTTTGCACAGCACTGCCATCTCAAACTACCTTTCAAAAACCCATCAACTCTTCTAGGAGTGATCTGGATGAATACGGCATTGGGAGTGCCTTCAGTGCAGTTCCAGTTTGGTTTTTAAAGAACAGAAGTGGTTGTTTCACTCAGGCACGTGCTGTGATGTCTCTCGATTTTACTTCTGCAGTGTTCCTGCTACATTTTTATATATACTGTATATAGCATGAACGGTGATTTTCACAGCTTGCCATGTCATCAATTCAAAGTCTTTCATTCTCCATGTCTACGTTCTCCCGTACTCATCCATTAGTGCAATTGTTATCATACTTTGCACCTTCAGGAGACCCGCTTCCAGTGGTGGGATTCATGGGGTTTGCCCAGGTTCTACAGAACTGGTTGTTAAATGGCTGGGCCCCGCCCACTCGCTTACCTCTGCTGGCTTCGGGTTTTTTTTTGCTCCGGCTGTGATGTCATAGAACTGGTTGTTAATTTATTTGAATCCCACCACTGCCCGCTTCCCACTGATTTTCAACCAGGACGCAATGCGCGTTTGAGGAAGTCGGTGATGCTTGAGTTAACACGTCACCGGGTTTGGGCCCACCCCCACAGGGGGCCCATGCAGGGGCTCGCTCCAGCTGATTGGTTGGTGTAGGTGTGAAGCCGGCCAAGCCGCACCACTGAGCAAGCCTGCTCAGTCGGGGCTTTAGCATTGATCCCCTGCCTGCCAACCCTCTGCAGTCTGAAACTAGTTGGTCACCTGTTAAGGGGCCAGGTAGGAATTTGTTGTCAGGGGATAGATGTGAAGCTATCCAGCAGAGTAACAGAATTTTGCAGCCAAGGACACCGAGCAAAAGGAACACACTGAAGTGAAGGATTCCTCCACCAACTCAGTCTTTACTTAAAGCTACTTACAGCAGTACAGCACAGCAAACACAGACGTTGAAGCATAACACTCCGACCACAACCCACACTCACTGGTTATATACAACTCTGCTCCAACCAGATCGCTCTGATATGCCTAACGAGGCAAGTGCTTTCACCTATGCTATGATTCAGCACTTTTCCAATCACAGCTGTTTGTGATTGCCTCTGTCGGGCCTTGGATTCTTCAGGCCTACAAATTATCTAGGGTTGGGTGCTTTGCAAGCCTTGACATTTTTTGCCATCATCCAGATAGGCTGGTGGTTTTTTCACCTACCCCAGACTGGAGTAGGTGGGTCATGGCATTAACTGAGTTGGTCATGTTCCTGGTCAGGAATGTTTAGGCAGGTTTGGGGCAGGTAAGGAAAATCTTGGTGTCCATCGTGGGATGTCAAGGGCATGGGTGAAGCAATGTCTGATCATGTTTGCTTGCTCGGTGAGGCAGGCTAGACGACCCTTTGCCTGGGTATGCAACGGGTATGCACTAAAGGCTTGTCCTGAGTGGTGGGCACTATCCAGCCACCCCAACTTTTTGTTTGTACAAAAAATTGTACTCTTTATGTACAAGGAAGGGTACATCAGGTCTCAACCTGCCATGACCTGGAATCAGATGGTTTCCCCATATCTAGATTGGGGGAGGTAGACAGGCAGCTCCGTTTCCCCCAGTCAGAACCCCCAAGATCTAGTGATTGTTTGACCCTGCTGCTGTTGTAATTTGGTTAATAAATAGTGAATAAAGTGGCCCTTTGTACCAAGAGAACCTTGTCTGTGTCTTCACTGGGAGGGGTAAAAGTAGTGTTGTTTCACTTAAGCATATGTTTATCTCTTGGGCAGCCCAATCCTAACCCGCGCTAGAATAAGGAAGCCTGCTAGCCTCTAGTGCCAGGGTTGGGGCTGGCTGCAGCACAACTCAGCCAGCCCCAACTGATTCTGCTTACACCATGTTGTGCCACAGTCTCCCAAATAGGGCTACTCAAATCAAAATTGCTAGCGCAGATCTGAGTAGCCTATGGAAGGCCGACAGGAACCCAGGGACAGGGGTTCGAATATGGACTAAATGCCGGAGGCACTTCACTGCTAATTAACTATGGGCCCAATATAGTCGGGATTACAGCTCTGGAGTTAGAGGTCTTGCACCTTCCCCCTGCCCCTTTAGGAGTTAATCCTGATGAGACAGAGTAGACCAAAGTCACAGGCTAGGAATTCTCCCATAGTATTTGGAACTAGGGAGGTATTAGCCATGCTGGTTATCCTGTAGACCCTACTGTAGGGCCACAAAAATGCTGATACATTCAGCCTTCGAGACATAGCATGATCCCTGCAGAAAGCAATTTCATTTGTGAAACTTTCCCTTACATCCATGGTCTCCAAACTGGAGAATGGGGCTTTGAATTCCACCAGAGAGCTTCTGTATTGCGCACTGATCAACCCCAAACTGTGCTCTGGCTGACCACATCTGCCTAGAAATCCAGGCGCAAATCCTGGGCACCAGAACCCAAAAGCAGCCGGCTGAAGCACAGTTTGGGGGCAATCGGTGATGCAATACAGAGGCTCCCATGGAACAGTAAGCTCGTTCATCCAGGTGACATAACCAGATGGACACCAGGTCTGGTCCATGGGCCGGGGTCTGGAGAAGGTTGCCTTACATCATAGTTATCATTAAATAAATGCTAGGCCTGTTTGCTGCTTTGCCATTTTAAATGGCAATCATTATCAGAGAGTGAAAAAGTGGGGATTAGATGCCTTATATAACTTCTTCCCAGGGAATATATTTTATAGTATAGTTTAGACCCTTCAAAATGAGACCTGCAACCGTTCAGAACAATGAAGACATATGGCTGAATATTTTGTTATAAGATGTATAAAAACTGGCTTTGATTATGAGTGGCACTAGAAAAGCAGAATGCATTGACATTTATAGATATATTTAAATGAAGCCAAAAGGGACCAGTGTATATAGGAATGCTAGTAAAGCCAAATCCAAGTGATTAATTTAAAACGCACAGCAAATTACAACAAGAAATAAAAAGATTATTTAACCCAATGGGAAGAGTTGACCTTATCTTTCCACTGTTGCAATAGTCATTATCAAAATCCATGTTCCTTTAGAAATGTTCAGATTGGTTATAGTACAGATTGTACAAATCCCTGGGATGTCGAGAGAGTTAATTAAGACATGCCCAGATGCAGATAAGTAGGAATAAGTGGAAGCAGTTACCCTTTCCAAAGGTTACTGTGTACTCATTTGATCACTGTGCACCCATATCCACATGAACATGGATCGTGTCCATCAGGATTGTGTCCGTACAGTCAAAGATCATGAGAGCAAAGCACTGGAAATTGCTCATAGATATTGCACTGCTGATTATTTGGATAGTCATCGTTATGGATCTGTAAATGAGAATTTAAAAAATGGGGGAATGTGACACATTTCAACCACAACCACATAGCCTTCCTCCTTTTCAGTTTCCCATCTTCCCATAGTTACAAAATGGCTGCCCTCCATGCTTTGCAACCCACCTGAAATTGGCTCGTGACCCACTGGTGGGTCCCAACCCACAGTTCAGGAACCACTGATCTACACAGACAACTAGCATTGGCCTGGATTTCATATAGGAAGCTTTCTCAGCCCTACCTAGAGATGGCAAGGATTGAAACCGGGATCTCCTGTGTGGTGGCCTGCCACCACTAGCAGCCCAATCCTATGGGCTGGTAGCACAGGTAGAACTAGTGTGGCACCAGCACTATCCACCTTACGGCAATCACAGAAGCAACTCTGGCAGCAGGAAGGCAATGTGCTGCCAGAGTGCCAGTGGGAAGGCTGGAGTCTTCCCATGTGCATTGGTGCGCCTTGGACCTGCTAACGGAGATAAAGTAGTGGAAAGGTAGGACAAGAGGGGAGGCAGAACAGGAGGGTAGACTAGGGGAGCGATGGGGGCATGGGAAGGGCAGATCAGGTTTGTGAAAGGTGCTCGGCGGCAGCCACCAAATTCTAACCCCCTCCCTAGACTCAATGCACTGTCCTGGGTTCATGTGGACTTGCTCCAGTGATTTAGGTGGAAAAGGACCAAGATGTACAAAAGCTGACTCAATCCACACCATGGAGGCTTACCCCAGATAAGGGGACAGGGAGACCTTCATGATTCCCCCACCCCCACATAATGTAGCAGTAACCTTTTTGGCACTGCTGCACAATGGAGGAAGGGGAGGATAGAACTGGACATCCCCCCCATGTAATTTGTAATGGTTCTGGCCAACTGCAGCAATCAGTGTCACTTCCATTGAGATTCAGGGTTTGGCTACAATTAATTAACTTCTGAATCTGCACAGACAGTCTCTAACTTTGAGCACTTATTCTGATGAATGCAGATTGCACAGGTGTAAAACCAGTACATAAACTCATTTATATGAGTGCAACTTGAGCACAGTAAAAAATTCCCAAGGCAAGTGAGCTGTCCTCATACAGTAAGAACATAAGATGAACCCCGCTGGGTACCCAGATAACATTCTTACTTCATGGGCTCCCCTCTTACTTCATGGGCTCCCCTCCCTGCTGAATGAGCCATTTTGGCACACCTGCGTGGGGATGGGTGGGTGGAAGAATAGGATTGGGCTGTAAATTAGGGCACAATCCTAACCAAATTTCCAGCATCAGGGTAAGGGTAATGCAGTTCCAAGGTGAGGGAGCAAACATTCCCTTACCTTGAGGAGGGCTCTGTGACTAGTACCCCACTGCAGGATGCAGAACATGCCCCATTGGCACAGCTATGCCAGTGCTGGAAAGTTGGTTAGATTTGCACTTTTAGGCTGCAGAAACCTCTATAAGTGGATGTGGAACTGATTAATGGAACTAAGCAGGAAGACATGAGAATTAATGACACAGAAGTAAGCTCAGATTGAGGGAGCAAGAAGCAGGAAATGACTGAGTACAAGACAGAACCGGGGGGGGGGGCGAGCGGAAGAGGTGGCAGGGACTGGAACCCACCACAGTTGCAGTTCATCTAGACCTAGAAGCACCGGAGAAAGAAGATTGATCTAAATCTGAGTCTTGCCTTGGAGGGCAAAGAAGAAAAGAGAAAACTAGTGTTTTTGTATAACCTTACAGGCACATAAATGTATGCAGGTCTCTTGGGCTTCGAGCTAGTCATCCCCTGGAGCTGCTCCTACAAGCACTAGATGAATATTGTATACCCAAGTGAAATGAAACAGGAGAATATTATAATCTTTTTAGGAGACACCAGAGTGTTGGAGACGATCTGGCTGTTCATGCTACTGTATTAAGGACACCAGCAGCAACCGGTGGCTGTGGAGAAATCATAGACTCGCCTATTAGAGGGAGGGAGTTGTGTGTGGGATTAAGGATGAGCTTCTCCATAAATGCAAGAAGCACCTTTAACCCTGACCCCTGCTAACTGGGCAAGAGGCGCTTTTCCAAGTGGTGCTGCTCTTATATTTAGCAGGGGAGAGTAATTGTCCCTCTTCACCCCAGCACAGTGTCTTTTCTAGTGGCTGTTGCTGCTGGTGTTCTGCAATTTTTTAGATTATGAGCCTTTTTGGGACAAGGAGCCTGTGAACTTGTGTTGAAAAATGGTATATAAATTCTGTTGATTGGTTGGTTGTTGATTGAATTGTTGACTGGAAATTAGCAGGGCAGCAAAAGTGTCTAAGATCACTAGAAGGCAGTCCAGAGGTGGAAGTGCATGTTGTACAAAAGGTTTGGCCATGAGTGAGATGATGCACAGCCCTGGAAAGGTACGCTTCCCTGATGTTTCTTGTTATATAGTGCTTCTTTAAGAGGCTAGCCCAGTAGGCCTCAGAATAGGAATGCCAGAACAGATGTGTGCCATCCTCCCTGACTCCGAGAGCAGTCCAAACACCCTTTATGGTGGCCCTTGTGCCAGTCAAACTTTGCTGGCCCAAATGTGCTGACCTAACTCCAGGTTAGGATTGTGCCCTTAGTAGCAAACACCTCTTGCAACAGTCTACTTGCTGTCCTTACCCAACTCTCCCTCTACCTAATCAGTTCTATCTACCCAATCTGTCATATCACAAACTGTAAAGGTAATTATCATTTCCAAATCTGTTTCCTGACCACACAAGCAACTTTCATGAAACCTAAATCATGAATGGCAATGCTTTCTGAAACCCACAAATGAACAAGAATGCTATATATCAACGCAATGGCTTAGACCAGTGGTTCCCAAACTGTGGGTCAGGACACACCAGTGAGTCACAAGCCAATTTCAGGTGGGTCATGAAGCACTTCGAGCAGCCATATTGAAAATATGGGAAGAGGATATTCTGGTTCTGTGGCTCTTTTGCTTGAGTCAAGGTTGTAAATAGTTCTTTTCCCTTTTCTAATTCACTTTGCTATTGGAAAATGGCTGAGGAATAATCCAATTTATTGCTGCATTCTCAGGAAAGCAACAGACTCTGGCATCACAATGACTGTGCTTCCAGCCATCACATCACTTCCGATGGGTTCTCAGACAGAATGTCATTCTCAAAAGTGGATCCCAGTGTTAAACAGTTTGAGAACCACTGGCTTAGACTGCAGTTTCCACAGTCTGGCTCCTAACTGGATGACACTGCCTGCTTCTCGATTGTGGACTGGGGCTGTGAGCCAGCAGGGCAGTGCTGCTGCCACAAGTAAGAATATTCAGTGGGCGGCCTCTTCACATGCTCGCTGGATGTCAGGGAAAAGAGCCATGTGAGATGTACTTCCTGTGGGGCGCTGGTGTCATAGAGAAAGAGACGATTCTCACCGGGAGTGCATAAGCCATTCCACATCAGGTGATTTTGTGCTTCTCATCTGCAAGCTTTTTTTTTTCCCCCTGTGCAGCCAGGTAACATTCAAAGCTGTTCTGAGAAATGAGCACCTTATTTAGCAACCCTTTCACATCCTCTGCTTCCAAATCTCACAAGGTTCCCACTGCTCTTCAGGATGCCTTTCATTTCTCCTATTTCATTCTATTTTATTTTTTTTACAAAGCCCCAGAAAATTTCAGCCGGGCTTCAATCTGCCTGTGTCTGCCTTTTCCTTCTAGATTGTTCTGTTTATTTCTACAGGGCCTACACTTTGCAGGGAGTTTGACCACATAGTGCAAATAAATCAAATGACTGGCAGGTCCCTGCCCCAAGTACTTTACACTCTAAACACTGGCATTGGGAAGAAAGCAAAAGGAAGGGGAAAAATGGAACACGCAAGAGAAGAATGTGAACAAGGGCAGTTGCATACATGTATTTAGACTTGGAGCCCAATCCTAAGGCTCACACTATATGCAGTATGCTTGTACCCTCTGGGCAACTCCCTCACATGGCGCTGTAAAGCGCCTCCAATGCTGGCGGTAAGCCATTACTGTAATCGCTGGAGTGGCGCCATGGCAATGTGGGCTGTGCACACCCTGGAGGCAGCACTGGTCGCCAGCACATGGTGAGTTTGCCATGTGTCAGTGATACTGCCTTTTAGGGGCGGGGCGGGGAGGGGTGGAGCGGGGCTGGACCAGCGGGGCTGGGAACCACCTTACACAGAGGCCCTCACTTCTGCACCAGCTAAAATAGGCGGCAGAAAAGCAAGTAGACCTGATGTCCACCCTGCCCCCTTACTGCAGAGAAACAGGACAAATGTCCCATTTCCCCACTGAGGCTCCTGTGGCTGCCTGGCTGCCACAGGATGCAGCAGTGGCCATCTGGCTACCACTGAGCTCCCAGGCGGTCAGCCAGTATAGGATTGTGCTCTTAACTGGGAATGAAGAAAAACGGGGCAATCCTATGTATGTCTTCACGAAAGTAAGCTCTACTGAGTTCAATGGGACTTACTCCAAGGTAATTGAGTATAGGATTGCTGCCTAAAGCAATAGGATACTAAACTGTATAGGATTCAGTAAGGGCCTTACAGAAAATATATGAAGGAAAGTAAGCAAATTGGCACTATGTTGGCTATCTGTTTAAGAGCACAATCCTAAACTGGAGTTAGGCTGGCACAAGGGACACCATAAAAATGCCCTGCCTGGTGCAATTACCCTGCAGGCGAAGTTAAGGTGACCCGTTACCACCTGAAGTTCTTTTAGCATGACCGTCTTGGCCTTAATCAATCCAGAAATCAGGAATCTTAATTTCAGCAATTTGTTCTGGGGCAGCCTACTACACTGCTGCACAGAATCGAGTTCCACACCCAGGAAGGTTAATACAGAAGCAGGCCCCTCGGTCTTGCCTTTCGCCAGCGGGATGCCCAACTCCATACAGAGGGCAGAAAACTCAGACAGCAGTTCTTGACATAAGTTCGAACCAGCAGGGCCTATAAACAAGAAATCATCAAGGTAGAGTGCCACGAACGGGCAGCGCACCCTATTCTTAATGGCCCACTCAAGGAAGGAACTAAAACTCTCAAAATGGGCACAGGAAATGTCCAGGTCCATTGGAAAGGCATTGTCCAGATGATAACTGCCTTCAAATTGAAAGCCCAACTGGCAGAAATCATCTGGACTGGCAGGAGTCTGAAGGTGGACTCAATGTCCGCCTTTGCCATGAAAGCTCCTGGGCCACACACTTGAAGGAGTCTAACGGCCTCATCCAGTGAGGTATACCTCACCGAACACAGGTGGTGCGGGATCACTTCGTTCAGACAGCCACTCTTTGGAACCAATTCCCCTGGTGCCTTTTTGGGAACCACCCCCAGGAGAGAGACTCTCAAATTTGGAAGCGACGGCTCCCTGAATGGGCCAATCACCTTGCCTGCTTTTATCTCCTTACCAATTTTCCTGTGCACCACTTCTTCTAGGCCCTGAACAGCTGGCAGGTTCTTCGCCCATGTAAGGTGCAACGGGGCAGGGGCTGGGATTCTAAAACCAAACTCAAACCCGAAAGCCAAACTCTGGGCAACCAAACGATTTGGATAATGCTGTAACAGCAACTGCAACTGTGGCAACTTAATTGGTGTTGGCCACCTTGTTGCCTGAGGGGCTGTTGGCTGCACCCCCTTGCCTCTTGCCAAAGTTGTATGGGCCCTTGGCCCCTTGCCTGCTACCCCCAACCTTCGGGCAGGAGGAAACTGCATGTTTGGCTCCACAGAGCCCACATGCGTGAAGGAAGGTGCAATTGTTTCTGGCACACTTGCCTGAGGCATTAAACTCATAGCACGCCCACGGGTTTTGAACCTACTGGGCACCCCCTGGTGCCTTACCTTGCTCGCCTTTATTCCTTGCTATAAGGTGGCCACTGACCTATCACCACATGCAGCTTTGGCTGGCACCACCAACTGGGACCATAACTCCCATTCTGGGACAAGTCAGTTCAAAGTGGGGTCATGCGACGGGTGCAGGCGAAAGTGCTCATTATAGGAGCACCAAGCAGGTCCAGTATAATCATGGAAAGTCCTGTGTATGGTATCTAAATACTTGAACCGGGCTATCGCCTTATTAGGATACATTTGGAGCAACACGGAAGCATAAATCACATGTCCGTTAGCCAATTTGTACAGTT
>JAJKFI010000007.1:6757006-6776966 GCA_029204185.1 Lerista edwardsae | reverse complement strand
TGCCCCCCTAGAGGCAAGGCAATATCCCCATAAGAAATCCTCAGGCAAAAAGGCGGGGTAAAAATCAAATAAATAATAAATAATAATAATAATCTGTTGGACTCATCTCACCTGCACGCCCCCCTTGGGTCGGCATTGTCCCCGTGGCCGGTTGCTGTGCCTTGCTGGTGTCTTGGCCTACTGGGCATTCACCCTCAGTCTCAATATCTTCCCCACCGCTCCTTGCCCCGGACATGCGAGCAGGCTTCCCGGAAGAGAGATAATCGTTCAGCTTCTCTCCTTTGCCCATTTGCCCTGAGCGCCGAGTTGTGCCCTCAACGGAGGTGCCACCCTCATCACCCCTGCCCTCTTTCCTTGCAGCTTTCTCCTTCTGCCAGGCATCTTGCCGGGCTATGAAGGCCCTTAACTCGGCCAAGTCCTCCTCATCTTCGGATGAGGATGCTGGGGAGGGGGTGTCCAGGGACGGGTTTTTTTTCACTGCTTTGCCCCCCTTTTCTGGGTCTTCTTCCCCATACTGATGCCCTTCGAGTGCTTTTTATTAGGAAAAAAGGAGGCACTCTCCCCATTACCCCTACTCAGGAGTAAGCTATGAGGCGCCAAATGGCCCCCCTCCCAGAGAGTCCTGGGCCTCCCCCTACCCATACCCCCCTCCGCATCTCTATTGTGCTAAGAGGAACGAGGTGGCAGAGTGGCCCAATGCAACTGCTCCCACATGCAGCCAAAGACTGCTCCGCTCGGCCTCAGCCACTTGGGGAGGACTCCTAGGCCCCGACTCCGCTGCAGTCCGCGCGCACGTCCTCCCTGGTTGCTGGTCAGGCGCAGACTGAGCATTTGGGCGTGATTGTGCCCGCTCTGTTCCTGCTCGCCCCGCCTCAACCTTTGAAGCAGCCAATTGCTGCAAAGTACTGTGTTGGCACCATGGGGAGGGGCCAGGCCAACCCCTGCCAGCGCCAAAATGGCACCTACAGCCCTTCTTACCGCTTCTGTTGCTTAACAAGTTTCCACCTCCACTTGTTTTCAACAAGTCTCAGTTAAGTGCTAATTGAAGTGCTAACTGGTTTACACTATTTCAAAAATGTCTAATGAAAATGTTTTACCTGCCCTCACTATCCCCCAGCCCAGTTCAAGGTAAGATTCAAGAATATATAATTAATATACTGTAGTGTACAGCGAAGAGGAAACATGGCAACCTAACCCCATTTCCCCATTTTCTCCATAGGATCAATGATTCAGAGCGTAATCCTATACCCCTGTTGCGCTGGTGCTACGCTCTTGGGCCAGCCGAACACTGTCACAAACATGCTGTCAAGTGCATCAGTGTCAGTGGTATGGTGCTGGACCGGCACAAGCAGCAGCACCAACGCTCGGGCCCCACTGCAACCACCAACAGCACCAGCCTTGTGCCGGTTGAGCGTCAGCAGTGCACAGTCGGTGCTGGGCCTCGCCAAGGGTGTTCCAGAGGCATGCCAGGGGTGTAACTGGGTGGCGCAGTGGGTGGAGATTCATGCCACTCCTGCACACATGCACCTGTGCCTGCAAAACAGCAGCCACAGATTCGAGCAGCCCCGTTGGGGTGACTGGGGCTTATGCAGGTGTAAGGGGAGAATCTCCCCTTGGCCTGCACTTCGCTGTTGCTGCCTCCTAATGAGCTTTAGAATACAGCCCTGTTATGTCGGCCTTACTATGTCTGCCTTACTTAGGATTGGGCTAAGAAACTATGGTTTCTGTAACTGCGGGACAGAGGCATATCAAGTGTGCCACGGGGGGGGGAGCGCGTGCAGTAGGTGCCAGATACAGCAGGGTGCAGCAGCATAAAAACAGCCATGTATTTTTCAGTCCCCCTTTCGACCCTCCCATCTGGATTGCTCCTAAATGGAGCAAATCTGGATGTGGGTGTGGCTGGGCGACGCAGGGGCTGGGGCAGAGGCACTAAGGGCAAACCC
Organism: Lerista edwardsae; assembly: GCA_029204185.1. NCBI lineage: Eukaryota > Metazoa > Chordata > Lepidosauria > Squamata > Scincidae > Lerista > Lerista edwardsae. The sequence goes on along the minus strand of JAJKFI010000007.1, from coordinate 6,775,023 downwards.
CGCCCCGGCGTGCTGTGAACCCGGCTCTGCTGCGGGATTTTCCCAGAGCCTAACCCAGCAGTTAATAAGAATTGACTGTACAGTCTTAGATACCCTCCCAGACACAATGAACATCAACACTGGGACTTTTTAGTTAGTGTTATGTACTTGCATCTCTTTGCTTTGCTGTGCCGTGTTTACCTTAGCAGAGCCAGACTGCAGGTTGCACTCACCGTGGAAGAGAAGTTCAGCTCTGCCTATTGAGAGTTCTACAGGCTCCATCACTTATACACAGAAAAAGCTGATGGGAATCAGAGCCAAATACTGAGAGAAGATAAACCACTGACCCACTTCATCTTTCTACTGATGATCTCACCATATCTTATCTCTTAGCAGCTCATTTTCCTAAGGTGATGGGAAGGGGAAAGATAGACAGATATACACATGGAAACATTTTAAAAACAGAGCTGACCAGTGGGTCTTCTTTCCTACATGTTTGACTGTACCCCCTCCAGTTTTCCTTTTCAGCAGGGAGCCTTCAGAATTCTCGACAGGTAGGTCTGTGGTGTTCTCATGTGCTGAACAAACCTTAAAGTCCAGCTCTCAGGCTGTTATATCCCCATGCTAGTGAACAACACAAACACTCCCCAAATCCTAACGTCTCTGAGAGCACAAGCCTAACCTGGAGTTAGGCTGGCACGGTTAGGCCAGTGAAGTTTGGCTGGCCCAAGGGCCACCGTAAAGTGCATTTGGACCACTGTCGGAGTCAGGGAGGATGGCGCACATCTCTCTGACTCAAGGAGTGGTCTAAAATATTTTACAGTGTCCCTTGTGCCAGCCAACTTTGCAGGCCTAACTGTGCCAGCCTAACTCCAGGTTAGGATTGCGCTCTGAAGTTCCTATGCATGTCACATTCATTTTCTTTTTTCATTAAGCTTACCTTCCAAATAGTTTGCTACATTGATATATTTGCATATGGCTTATGCATTAATCTCTGCAAACGATATGACAATTGCCTACTGTACACCTATCTAGAAATTACTTACTCCCTAATAAGTTTTGTATCACTTTAAGCTTAGGAGCCTAACTAAGTTAAACAATGCTTCTTGCCGTCGCAACTCCAGAATCGTGCCAACAGGAAGAAAACCACTTGCAAATAAAAGAGTAATGAACTCTTTGGTTTTTTTTAATCTAAGGGACGGCAGTTTAAAGCTCCCAAAGAGTTTTGGATGTTAATAAACAAGTCCACTAGCACTGCAGCCTCAAATTGTAATCAGGACGACAAAATGTCAGCGTACCATGATATAAAGGAGCTATTTAATCTCTTTTTTTCTTATTTCTACCTCTGTTCAATTTTCTTTCATTAACAACAGAGCCTTGCTGGGCTGCTCCAGGCTCCTCAGTATTGTGGTTATTATTTGTTTCCGACTTCAGAAACTCAGAGTTCCAAAACGAACAACTTGGATTATACCCAAGACCCATCACTCTGCACTAATGATTATGTAGATTGAAAATGAAAAGAGAATTGTTGCTAGCACATCTATAGGGGAGTAGGAATTTTCAGCAGCGCTCAGGAAAACAGGTGTTTCCATCTTCCTTTAGTAGAAGAACTGGAGTACGGCCTTCATCAATCCTTTGTTTATTTTATTCCTTACTGTGCATGTAATTTAAAGAGTTTCCCTTGACCTCCTTTCCTATAACAAGAATGATTGATTATATTTCAGAGACTGTGTTGGCTCTAACAGTTGCGCACAGTAAATGCATCTGATTTGGATCTCCCAGCAGGTGCTAGCTCAAGGTATTGTTATGCTCAAGGCACTGCCTTCCCAACTCATTAACATGGGGCACAATCCAACAGGGAACTCTCCTACCCAAGCCCCGTTGAATGAGAGCCCTGCCCATTTCAATTGGTTTTGCAGTACAGGTGATGCCTGATCATCCACAAATTTTTCATTCGCAGATCTGAGTCAACATGTGCAGAGGTGTCGCGCGCAAGCAGCATGGTGACGTACTCGCCACTGGTGCCGCCAAGGGAGCTGGGCACACCAAGGAATAAAGCGGTGTGGAGGTGGGCCCTCCCAATTGCCCCTTCCCTTGTTACGCTCCAAAATGGGAGTGATTCTGGAAGCAGGGGCATGGCAAGGTGGCACCAAAGCAGTAATGGCATCTAAATGATTTAGCAACAGGTACTCACTTTTGATTTACACTTGTGTCGGAGCCCGCCCACCAGAAGTGAGGTCATAGCCAGAACCCAGGAACCACCCCCAGGAACCACCGCGCCTCCTCGGTAGGCCATGCAGCGGCCTGGGAGAAGGCCCAGGAGTCCCGGGCCTTGCCCAGGGCCGCCGTGCGGGCTACCAATTCTCCCCAGGAACCGCCGCACCTCCTTGGGAGGGAGTACCAGGCAGCCTACCTGCTCATGCTGCTGCTGCCGTCAGTCTCCCTCACTCCACTGCCTGCCTGCCTGCCTGGCTGAGAACGTGCAGGCAACTCAAACGTGCAGGCAATTTAAACGTTGCAGGGGGTGGAGCGGAGCGCCGATGGAGTCGACGAGTGGGCGGGCGAATGGGCGGGGCCAGCCCTAATCCTAGGAACGGGTACTCGCATACCCCTGTGTACCCGCTACATGACATGTCTGCACCAAAGGCACGATGACACATTTCATCACTGCCCTGACCCAGAGACAGTCAGAGACTGCTACAGTTCTGACATTCCCCCCCCCCACAACACACATGGAGCCCTGATGCTGAGACACCATGGGTACATGCTAGGCAAATTGTGCTTCATGAGTCATTGTAACCCTTATGGGTGGAAACTTAGATATACCACTAGAAGCAGCCAATTTACCTTGCCACATATAGAGGGCTGCCTCTATGGCAGAAATATCCCTGTTACTTAAATCACTATTGCATTGTTGCCATGAAACCTGTTCCATGGTCTCTTGCTATTCTTCCTTTCTTCCAGTCTTCAAATCATACAGGAATTAATTAAAAACAGAAGAAAATTACATAGGAAGCAGTCAGATCATTGATCTGTCTAGCTCAGTATTGTCTGCATGACTGGCAGAATCTTTCCAGAGTTCAGACAAGGATTGCTGAGGTTCACGGAACATTCAGCTCCCAACATGCCTTGGAAGCCCAGGTTGTCTCAATGAGACAACTAGGGCATTCCTCAAGGACAAAAATGTCAATAGCAGAGAGGTTCCCCCAGTTTCTTAGTAAGACTAAGAGCACAATCCTAAATTAGGCCAGCACAGTTAGGCCAGCAAAGTTTGGCCAGCACAAGGGCCACCATAAAGCATGTCTGAACTATTCTCGGAGTCATGGAGGATGGTGCACGTCTGTGTGCTGGCCTCTCTGACTCCGAGAGTGGTCCAAGCATGATTTGCAGTTGTCCTTGTGCCGGCCAAACATTGCTGGCCAACTGTGCTGGCCTAACTCCAGGTTAGTATTGCTCTCTAACCTTGTTCACAAGTGAGCACAAATGGAAGAAAACACTACTCCCACCACCAATGTGTTCCATAGTTCTGCTCTCCTCAGGGACAGCATTTGTCTGACGAGGCAAGCGCTGTCCCCAGGGAAACCATATGCCCATGAATAAGAACACTGGGTGCCAAGTGTTCTAAATCACAGAATGAGCTCCCTCCGGAGACAATGATTGGCTATTCAGACAAATGCTATCCCCAAAGAGAGCCACACAGCAGCTTACTGGTATGCTTCCATTCAGGCGGTATACATGGATTCTGTCCATGGTGACATCATTTGTAAAGAGGGCTATTAACTCTCGAGTTCATCCATCACTAGAATGAATTCATTGCCATATGGTTTGGCTTCTTCAATAACTTTGCCAAATGTTACATCCTCCACCTCATTTCCTCAAATTGTGGGCTGGGATTTTGCTAGACAGGGATACCAATCAGGGCACAATCCTAACATGGAGTTAGGCTGGCGCAGTAAGGCCAGCAAAGTTTGGCTGCCACAAGGGACACTGTAAAGTATGTCTGGACCACTTCCGGAATCAGAGAGGCCAGAACAGACATGCACCATCCTCCTTGCCTCAGAGAGTGGTCCAAACACACTTTACAGTGGTTCTTGTGCTGGCCAAACTTTGCTGGCCTAACTGTGCTAGCCTAACCCCAGATTAGGATTGCACTCTCAGTTCTGCATTAACAGAAGAACTTTCTAGGAAAAATAATTATTTTATTTTATTTGTCTTTAGTCAGTTCAAACCAGTTCAAACATTCCTGTTGGTTTTTTTTTTTCCCCTCTAGGCGTTTCCTGTGAGCCTTCTGATTTTAGAAGCCAGTTGCTTATGTTAGTTAATTGTAAAGAATGTGAGGACATCATGGTTTGGGGGGCAATATATAAATGTCAGTTTGGATTGCTTCAGGATAGGAAAGAAATGCTACTTGCGTAATGTTGTGTTAGAGACTGAAAAGGACAAAGTACTGTTAAGCCAAAGTTTACTGGCAAATGTAGTAGCTTTACCCCTGACATCCAACCAGCCTAACAGCGAAATCCTGAGTGGTGACATTTGCAATTATTGTGAAATAACCACACATACCTCAAGGGATAATATTTTTTTAAAAAAATAAAATAAAACAAAGCAGGAGACCAAAACAAAAGGACAGTTCTTCTTTCCTCATTCTCCTAAATCTCTAAAACAGCAAAAATAAACATTATTGGTAAATGCATCTGCTACACACATTTCATTATCAAGGGGAACGAGCTCTGTTAAGATGTCACACAAATGTATGAAGAGAAAGTGCTATATCACATACCAGTTCACATAAGCTGAGATCCTGTACATGGGAGCATAACCTCCCAAACGTTCCTGGGGACAAACTGCATAGAAAGGAAATTGGCAGTTCAGTCCTAACCTGCACTGGAACAAGAAGGGTGACTGGCCTGCGCAGCATCAAACACAGGTGAGGAGGTGACTGTGGCACAACTCAGAGTAAGGGGATCTTTTCCCCCTTACGCAGTGTCATGTGCCTGCCACCCCTATGGGGTTACTAAGATCTGCACCAGAGAAATTGCTGACTCAGATTCCGGACAGCCTGGTGTAACATCAGGCTGACTGGGAATGGGGTGGGAATTAAGACCCAACCTAAGGTGCCAAGGCCAGTCCCACCCACCCACCCCTACCAGACCACTCTACCCACTCTACCCACTGATTACAATCCCTAATTATGAACAAAAGGTATTTGGTTGGCCATTCCTTGAAGCTGGACTAGATGGCCCTTCGGTCTGATCCAGCATGGTTGCTCTCAGATTTCTCATGTGGTGTTTTTTTTGTGATATTTTTTCCAAAATTTCTTGATTAAAATAGCAAATTGCAGATTTATGTGTTTTTATTCTACATCCTCATTCCCAGTTCTCATTTTTATTAATTTTAAACTCTTTAAAAGTGTACTAGGTAGATGATGCAGGTGATGTAGTGTCAGCAGATGCAGCCACAGGATTATTTCTAGTTGGAAAAGTTATCTATTTTAATTTCTGGAGAATAGCTTAAACACCAAAATGCAATGTGTTGTGTTTTTATTCAGATAACTGCCAAAAGGCGGTTGTTAACGCCCAAAAGGTGGTTTTCAGCAACACCCCTACTTATGAACTATGCTGCTGATTTTGCTACTTCCATGAAACACATGAAGAAATACCCTCCCATCAATGGAATTTGCATTCCAATAGGTGCATTTAGGACTGGTGCCAAAGGTGGGAATTGTATACATCACAATACACAGCAGAACTTACTTCTCAATAAACGTGCATAGAATTGGATTGCACATCCATGTGTATGATTCCTTACAATATCGACACATTAGAGACAAAAGAACAGAGACATTAGAGACAAAAGAACAGAGACAGCTCAATCAGTCTTAGTTCTTGTGCACTCTGCTTCTGTACAGGGGGAAAAAATGGCAGATGCAACACAGATGTATTGTCTGCCATGGATTAATGTTTTTTATTAGTCAACCTCTTATATAGCAATTACCTTGGTCAGTGGTGGTTTTTCCTGAAAAGTAGTCAAATAAAATAACTCTTTGAAGGAATGGGGAAAAACAAAGGGCAAGGCCAAATGCCACTACCTCAATAATTTTCCGTCCCTTGGGCAGTGCTTCGCGTTTTCTGTCCTCAAAGCTGAACGACAAGTCAGAATATTTCATACCACAATGTGGAAATAAATCTTCGCTCAAAGGATTCTTAGCAAAACATTGTGGGGGCTTCCTGGCTAAATACGTTAAGCAAGATTGGCAGAGGCTGCCGTGAAGGATCATTTAACCATTAATATAAAGTGCCGGGAGCATAATTTGTTCTTTTAATCAATAACAGAGCAACTGATAAATGTTTCCCTTCTTAGCCGTGTTTGAGACCACAGAGCTAATACATTTCACTCGTGTGTGAGGAGGGAAAAAGCCGCTAAAGGCCATTGGCTTTGGATTTGAAGTAACTAGAAATTAATCTTCAAATTCGCTTTTCCTTTAAATGAAAAATGCTCAACCTCACGTTTTTTCTGTGTATTTTACAAAAGGGAAAAGAATATGCTCTTCCTAATACAAATGAATGTGTTTCGTTTCATTTCTTTAATCAGTTTAGGGCACAATCCTAACCTGGAGTTAGGCCGGCACAAGCCACAAAGTTTGGCCAGCACAAGGGCCGGCTATAAAGTGCATTTGACCACCCTCGGGGGCAGGGAGGATGGCGCATATCGGTGTGCTGGCCTCTCTGACTCCAAGAATGGTTCAAACATACTTTATGGTAGCCCTTGTGCTGGCCAAACTTTGCTGGCCTAACTGTGCCGGCCTAACTCCAGGTTACGATTGCACTCTTAAAGTCACATTTCTATATAAGAAAGAGAAGAGAGGGGAAAAATCACCTTGCCAGAAGATAAAGAATGCCTTATTTCTTTTTCACCTGTGTTTTTATCAGTGTATTGAGATCAACAGTACATAACGAAGCTCCTACTGATCCTCACAAGACCAATAGAGCAGCCAGAGAGGCAATAAGTATTGAAAATTGCACAGTGTAACCCAATCACGGTATATTATTTATGGAAGTGCAGTGCACATAGAAGCTTGGTACAAGCTGAAGTGGGGAAACAATAGAAAATACCTTTGATTAAGGAACTGGAGATGTGGAGTTGTTTTATTGAAGAAGGCAAGATGCTTCAAACAACACTTTCGGGGAACCAAAAAAACACACAAACCTTTGGGGATTGGTTGCATTCTACACGGACAGTAGCTATTGATCCAGAGTCATTATCATTGGAGGGATGTACAAATTTAATCTGACAAAAATAATGGTGCTTGCAAAACCTTTCAGCAGAGATGCTCACTCAGGTGACATTTGGAGGTATGAGAGATCCCAAGTTCAGAGTTTAAATCCCAAGGGATGACATATTGGGGTTGGAGAGTCCTTGCTACAGTGCTGAGCTCTCAGTGTCATGGGTCTGAGGAAAAATTGGTCTGATTATGAATACATTAGTTTGAGAGTGCAATCCTAACCTGGAGTTAGGCTGGCATAGTTAGACCAGCAAAGTTTGGCTGGCATCAGGGCAACTGTAAAGCACATTTGGACCACTCTTGGAGTCAGGGAGGATAGCGCATGTCTATGTGTTGGTCTCTCTAACTCCAAGAGTGGTCCAAATATAAGTACTTTACAGTGTCCCTTGTGCCAGCCAAACTTTGCTGGCTTTACTATGCCGGCCTAACTCCAGGTTAGGATTACGTTCTCAGTTATTGCTTGTAATTCAACTCTGACTCTTTTTGGCTTTGATATACCTTGTGGTTTCCTCCCTGAGAGCAAACTTAGGTCCAGACTTATGCCCAGGAGTCACTGATTAGGAAAAAAAGGATTTGTTTCCCTGTACCTTACTGTCCTACAAGCAATGGCAGACCTAGGAAAAACGACGCCCAGGCAAGCACTGAAATTGCACCCCTACCCAAGCAGAGCAGGGGAGATCATAGGATGGGAAGCCACTGCCGGCTTCCCACCAAGGGAATTTATTCCACAGGCTACCCAGGATCTAGCTATACCTTGGACTGCAAGCAAACAAAAAAAAGTTCCCCTTTCCTACAAGTGTTGTGCATTTGCAATGTCTCTGTTTCACGTACCGTATATGGAAACATTTTTTTTTCCTGCAGGCATTTTTGGAAGTTTCCTGAAACTGGTGCAAAAACACATCATTGGCTGTGGTGTGGAAATTCACCATCAGTAGAATATGGATAAGTCTGTGCCCAGCGCCCCCTTTCAAGTGGCACCCAGGTGTAGATGTCCCCATTTGCCACACCTTAGATATGCCATTGCCTATAAGAATTAAACAAGATTACAAAAAACTTGGGAAGTCAAGGAAGGGAGGGTTGTCTATTGCAGATGTTCTGAAAAAGAAAAGTTTTTTTCTGATTTTAAATCAAATGGCACAATGCCACCCCTGCTCTTCCCCTCCCCCACCCAAATTCACTCAACCATCCCACCCAGAAATGGCACAGTGCTGGCGGCAGTAACGTCTACTGCCAGCTGGCTTGCCTGGTTGTGGAGGTGCTTTACAACATTAGTGCATGCTCGTACCATGTGCACTAAGCCTCTTTGGATTGGGCACTCAATATCATTATGCTAGACTATGGGCAGTGTCAAAATCTATGGCGGGGTGGATTTATATGCAACAGAATCAACACTGAACTGCCTTTCACAAGACGCAACACATTCTTAAGATGAAGCTTCAATTTTGTTATTGAGAGTGTTGGATTTCCCGGTGGATTTCTCATATGGGTAATCGGTCACCACTGAGTAACTCACTTGCAGTGACTGGCCCAATGTGGGTGGGAAGATAGACTGCTCCTCTTGCTAACACTAATACCTTTTGTATAGGAAGACAGGTTAGGGCTCTAAGACATGCCCTTCAGAAAGCAGAAGCAAAGTATTTGTAAAACGAGTGTCTATAAATGCACTACTTGAGGTTTGCCGCTGCTGTGATTACTCCAGTGCAGGATCACTACTAGCAGTGAATATAGCTATTATTTATAATGACACTCTTCAAAATCTGACATCAATGTTTGTTTATTCCCAAACCCGTTACGTATGGGTATTGATTGTTCATAAATGTCAAGCTGCACAAACAGTTTGATAGCATACTGTTCCTGAACATGGCGGTAAGCGCCTGGCAGACTGTGGTCTGGTTCCAATACTCCATTTCTAGCCTTTGTGGTTGTTTTGCTAAGAGGGGAGAATGGAGAGAGACGTTTTCCTTCTAAAGTCAGGAAGACTTCCATGCCAGATCTGACATGTCCCAGCTTGTTTAAAATTATTCCAAACAGAAAAGCCATCTTTCAAAAACGTGACGATATATTTTACTTTCCATCCCAATTCTAGAAACAACATGGATATCATGGAGATGGGAGGTCTGGATGAATAATCTTAAGGCCCAGTCTTAAAGACCCAAATCGTCTTAAAGCCCAATCTTAAACCCAAGATATGCCACCATATCTCTATAAACCAGTTGAATACAAAAAGGGTAAGGCTGGGGGTGGTAGCTGAGAGTGCCAGGCTGCAGGGGGGGGGGGCAGAGGCCAGACGCCATCACCTCCTCCTATGGCAAGGAGTTGCCATCTTTGCTTCCTGCCACTGCAATTCAAACGGCTAGAGTCTGAACAGGGAGGTAGCCTCTGGTAATCAAAATCCATAGCCACTGATAGCACTTGGCAGTGCTGTTCAAAGTGGTGGTCTGCAGACCAGTTCACGAGCCATCGGCAGCTGGTCCTTGGCACATTTCCAGGAAAGAAACAATCGTAATAATATGGCATCCCTTGTCCACCATGATGAGTGCCTTGCCACTTGTACTCCTTCAGACATTCCTGTTCGAGCCATTCAGCCAGCAAGCGCATGATAGCGTCCTATTTTGATGCACTGAAGTGCATTAAAGACCTAGCAGTCACACCATCTCTTCAAACATATTTGGGGCCATTTAAGTACTGATGAAGCGTATATTTAGAAAAAGACATTTAATGGGGGAGAGAGAGAGAGAGAGAGAAATCAGGATAAAAACATTGCCACAAGTTTGTCTTCTCTCCTCTCGCCCTCGTGAGGAAAAAGGAAAACTCTTTGTCACACCATCTCCATCTGAAACTCTCATTGCTTCTCCTGTTGGGTGGTTTGCTTTATTACATTAAATGCTTTTCTCAGCCAGGTGCTGCTAGTTTGATAGAATAAAACTAATTAGTCAGATTTTTTTTTTTGGTCTTGTTCTTTTCAATTTCAGGGACAAGCTGGCCACATTATCGCCACAAAACTACCTGGCAACGTCGCTGTGTTTATATATGCAATGTTAATAAAAGAAGAAGGGATAAAATGCATAGCTTTCCCCATCCTCTGCAATATATTTTAATAGACGGCATAATCAGCGCACCCAAGTACAGGCCTAATGTTCCCTGGTTAAACCCCCTTTGGACTGCATCTGCTTTTTTTCTTATTTGTTAAATGAATGGCTGCTACAGAAGTCCTTAGGAAGGTATTCCTTCAAGAATGGTCCAACATTGCCCCCATGTGCTCTCAGGAAAGAACTCGATTCTTCCAGATTTGCAATTCTTTGTAATGACATTTTACACAGCAGTTCAGGGACAAACTACACAGTACCAGGAATAGGTAATTTGGTCTGGCTTTTTTCCTTTCCTTTTCTTTGTTCTGTAGCAGGGAGTTGTACAAAATGGAAAGAATGTGCTGCATGGAAAGCTTTAGAATTCTGGTTTCATCCCCAATCAAGGTTCTAACTCACTATGTTATGGTATTTATGGGAGTGTGGGCAAAGCTTCTATTGACAGCCAATGGAGAGGTGTGTGTTTTTGTGCTAAATAGTATCATGCCTGGTCATGCACAATTGTGGTCAGAATTATATCCGTGCAAAAACCCTCCTACTCACATCATGATTTTTTCATGCATCCCCATGCTATTTAGCAAATTCAAAGAAAACAATTAGGCCAAATTATAGGTAAAGGTTTCCCCCTGACAGAATGGTCTAGTTGTGACTGACTGTAGGGGGTGGTGCTCATCTCCGTTTCTAAGGCAAACAGCCGGTGTTCATACTAGGACAAGCTTCTGTGGTCATGTGGCCAGCATGACTATATGCCCAGGCGCACAGAACGCCATTACCTTCCCACCAAATTGGAACCTATTTATCTACTCACATTTTTAGGTCCTTTTGAACTTCTAGGTTGGCAGGAGCTGGGACAAGCAATGGGTGTCACATGGTCTCGAACTCCCAACCTTCTGATCAGAAAGCCCAGCAGCAGCGGTTTAACCTGCAGCACCATCACATCCCCGTTAATATGTTTTTAACCCTTAGGGTTTCCAAATAATGTGCCTCCCTTGTTAGGTCCTAGTTGAACTTCAGAGTTGAAAATCCATGTAGGAAACAATAAACATATTTAATTATCTTAATGGGGGTTCAGTTTAAATCAGAATCTACTCATTCTCACATTTTGCTATCATCCATTTAATAGTTCTGTCCCCTGGCAATTGTTGCCCAGTTAGCATCTACTGCACAGTTCTTGTTTAATCAGCATTTGCTCCAAGCCTCTATATTGCCTACTAACTTGTACTTACCCAGCATTGCCCGGGTATTTATGTATCCCAAGTTTCTATTAGACAGGAAAAGGAATGAATTCTATCTATAGTGTAAAATCGAAGTAATTTTATGTACAGGAAATTAAAAGTATAAGTACAGTATAAAAATTATAAAGTAAAATATTTTACAAATTCACTATAATATTAATTTAACTCAGAACTTGATTATAAACAACATTTTCAGTTTCACTTCCAGGAGCAAGAATAAATAAATTCTTGGGCGAACCCAGCCTTGAGCAAGCAACATAAAGTTGTCCGTGGGAGAAACATGGCGATCTCAAATCCACTCTGCAATACTTAATAGACTGCCCCTGTGACTTGTTGATCGTGATCGAGAATGCAAGTCTCACTGGAAATTGCAAGCTCTTAAAGTTAAAAGGGAGATCCGTTGGAATGAGTGTTATCTGTGGGATAAATAACTGTTTTGCCCTCTCCCTTTCGTGTTAAGATAGTCGCTTCAATTACAGTACCCAGCATCTTCTTGACACACAGTCTTGTGCTGTTGCAAAGTTTTGGCGGGTCGAGGTTCCGTAGTAAAATAATTGGAGATCCCACTGTAAGTAAAAGATGATGTGGTGGCAATGCAGCCGGACGAAGTTAGTTTAGGAAGTCTGATGGGAAATTGACGACCTCATAGGCATCTACTATGGTGTCGATAGCCTTGTATTCAGTGACTACGCCTGGTAATATGGCAAGTATTTGATTGGAGTCCAAGACCGGGGCATAATGATTTCTAAAAATTTCCAGAAGGTTCTACAGAATTCTATTTGTTCTATTCGACTACACTTGGGCTTGAATGTCATCGGGACTGTCACCCATCAGCTTAGTGACCCCAAAAACTATGGATTTGACACTAATGTTGGTCATTTTGGACATTTTATTTCACACCCCTTCTCACCCCCCATGCTGATGGGGGCTGAACGTGGACTGAATCGGCATCGGGAGTGTCAATGTTCATCTCAGCGACCCTGAAAACTATGGATTGGACACTAATATCGGTCGTTTTCTATTATTCTTACAGGTCATCCCCTTCCCACCGCCACCCCTAGGGGTGCTTTCTATTCAACTATACTTGGGCTTAAATGTCATCGGGACTGTCACCAATCAGGTTAGCGACCCCAAAAACTATGGATTTGACACTGTCGGTCATTTTTGACATTTTATTGTTCACCCCTTCTCACCCCCCATGCCGATAGGGGCTGAATGTGGAATTACACGGCATCAGGAGTGTCACTGTTCATCTCAGTGACCCCGAAAACTATGGGTTCAACACTAATATCCGTTAGTGTTGAACCCATACAAATAGGGTTGTATTAGGCCGTTTTTGACTATTTGTACATGTCACCCCCTTCCCACCCCCCACCCCTAGGGGCGCTAGGGGTGTCTTACCCCCACAGTATTTCTTTCCAGATTGTAAGGCATATGTGTACCAAGTTTGGTGTCAATTGCTCCAAGCGTTCCAGAGCTATGCTGGAACATACACAGAGACATACATACACACAAACGTCCTTTTTTATATGTATAAGCATCTGGTGCAAACCCAACAGGATGGAAATCCATACTTCAGACAGAGTCTGATTTTCCTTTTAATCTACTCAAGGAGCACAATTTGAGTTACTAAGAGCCCAAAACTCCCTCTTCTCTGCCAGCTGGTCAGCCATGCCAAAAATGGACATGAATTGCAGGGGGGTCAGATAAGGAGGCTTCAGAAGTGAAAGGTCATGAAACGAGGCAGGAGGGGGTAGGAATGGAGGCAGGTGGGCTGCAGGAAAGGAGAATCTGTTGCATGCCATCGCTGGCAGATCTACCCCTTCCTGCAGCTTCCCTGCCCCATTCCTCCCCTCTCCTCCCTGTTTCGCCCTTCCCTGCCCCCAGTGGCGTTCCTAGAGGAGGACAAAGTGCTAAGTTTTGCAGGAGCCTGAGCTCCTGTGTAGCCCCTCACCCTCACCTTCAGAGCCATTCATGGATTGGGCAGCAAAGACTCCTAGCCAGCTCTCCAAGCTGCGAATGGCTCTGGAAGCGAGGGGGAGGAGCCATGTTAAACAGGAGCTCAGGCTCCTACAAGACTTGGCATTTTGCCTCCTTCCTAGGAATGCCACTGCTTGCTCCCACCACTGCCTTAACTGTTCCGGCAATTGCAGGTAGCTCTGCCAATAGACTGGAACCTTGCACTCCCCAATTGGCCACTGGTGGAGCGCTCTGTACTTCATCGGCAGCCATTTCAAGACAGCAGGACTGTGTCCCACTCTTGTAAAGCCCTATACAGAGGCAGAGGGAGGATGTAGCATGGGGTGGCATGTGCAATGGGCACCGGCAGCAGCGAGTCACTGCTGCATGGAACAGCCCGAGCATTTTTCACACACACACGACCTCCCTTGCACTCATATCGCTCCTTAATGGGGCTATCCTGGGTGCACAGGGGTGGGGCGCAGCGCTGGGGGCGCAGTGATGTCGACCCTCCCCCAGGCTCGCTCGGAGCCAGGTACAGCTCTGGCTCTGCATAGTCCTTGATCGCAGTGGGCCATAAGTCATCATCATTATCGATATGAGCAGAAGGCTTCCAAAATCATTCAGTATGTGGATTGTTGCTGAGTGTATTTGTTTTCTTAAAGGAAGGACATCAAAATTATAACCCTTCCTGGACTGCAAATTCATCCCTCTAAATTCAGCACCAGCAAAGACATACTTGGTTTGCATTGAATTTCATTCTGTATTCTTCCATAAAGCGTCGTCGTCATCAAAAATAATAAAAAATAAAAATACACCTGACCTTAACCCAAATATTTCCAATATGAACTTCAGGCTGCAGGTTTAATGAGTTTTTGAAGGAACAATGTGACTTTTAACTTGAATGAATTTCCATCAAGCCTGTTATCAAACATTTTCATGTTTCATTCCCCCACCCCTGGGATACAGGGAGGTATTAACGTACTGTACTGATGTATTCCACCAGGGGGCACAGGAAGCTGCTTGAACAGCATCTGGGCCCTTTTGCCTCTCAATCTTCCCCAGCCAACAATGCCTTTTGCTTGCAGGCGACACAAGGCAAATGCCCCAGCTCAGGACAATAATTGTTATGGGAAAGAAGAACTGGATCAATGACACAGGTACTTCTAGCATGCCCTGAGATATTGTAGAAAGCAAGAAAGATACTTATCTGCCCTGGACTTAAACTTTGACCAGGTCTACAATGCATCAAGCACTGTCCTTTATGAAAAAGGAAGTATCGCAGGAGTGTGCTTAGTTTAAAAGCACAGGCTATGCCCCTCTGTGCTCAAAGAACAGAGAGGTAGTAGTTAAAGCAACCCTTCCACAACAAAGGAAGATCTTCTATACCTATTGCTATTGCTTGTTTCTATGGGAGCAATGCTGCCAACCTGTAGCAATCATAGCCATTCTTGTTTATCATCCTTAGCATCTTTCGGAGTGTGCAAAACACTTTGCATCTATTGCACCAAGAGCCAGGATGGCATACTGGTTCGGGCGTTGGACTTAGGCCAGGAAGATCCAGGTTCAAATCTCCGCTCAGCCATGACCATGGGACACTCACTATCTCTCAGCCTCCCCCACCTCACAGGGTTGTTGTGAGGACAGGAGGAGGGATGGAACAGAAGGAGGGACAGGAGGAGGGATGTGCACAACCCTGAGTTCCTCAGAGGCAGGGTGGCATAGAAATGTGAACAATAAATATTGTATTGATGGAACCCTTATAACAACCCTGTAAAATGAGTAACAGCCCAAACCTATCCTGGCTGCTGGCACCGTGGTAACACAGGCTTGAAATGGTTGTATCCTGCAGGGCCAGGGAGTCAGCCAGAGGCTTCCTGGGGGAAAGGGAACATCGGTTCCCTTATCTTGTGTTGGGACCAGGCAGCTTTGCTTGGATGTGCACAAGCTCAATGGCTGGCACAGGTTTGAGTAGCTTCATGTAGGTGCAGGAGACAGGATAAGATTCAGCAGCAGCCTCTGTTGCTGTCTCCAAACTGCCCCTGGGCCACCCTCCCCCCACGCAGAAACACCCCCAGTGCACCGCAATACAGGACGCAATCCTAACCTGGAATTAGGCCGGTGAAGGTGGGCCAGCAAAGTTTGGCGGGCACAAGGGACACCATAAAGTATGTTTGGACCCCTCTCGGAGTCAGAGAGGCCAGCACATCAATCAATCAATCAACCAACAATCAATCAACAGGTACTTATATACCGCTTTTCAACACGAAGTTCACAAAGCAGTTTACAGGCAAATAGTAATAATAAATGGACGTGCACCATCCTCCCTGACTCCAAATGTGATCCAAACGCACTGTACGGTGGCCCTTGTGCCTGCCAAACTTTGCTGGCCCGGCTGTTCCAGATTTAACTCCAGATGAGGATTGCACCTGGCAGTGCACCTACACCCGACTGGCAGCCAACCCTCCAACCTCTGTAGAGGCCTCCCAGCACAGGCCTTGCTGGCAGCGGCATTAACCTCTGCACAGCCGCAACATGCTGTACAGCACTTTTGCCACCGCTTGTGTGCCTATTTCAGCCGACAATGGATCAGGTTCTAATCGTTATCTCCACATTGCAGCCGAGGCTGAGAAGGAGTTTTGCCTAAGGCCACCCCATGGATCAGGGGAGAGGTAAAATTTGAAGCAGCAAGTCCTGATAGTCAGGTCAGTCTCCTAGCCACCACGCTACGCCATACCAGCTCTCATCCAAGCTTCTGTTGCCAAATTGGGAGAAAATAACATTGGTGCTGCAGGGTAGCTGAGATGGTCTGTTTATGAAAATGCCAGCACTAGAGAGGAAGAATGCACAGCTTCTAAAGGGCAAGTGGGGACAAGCAAGAAATACGTTTAGCAAGAAGTGGCAGAGAAATGCATAGGGCAGTTGCCACTAAATTCCAGCTTTCTAGATTGACATGAATGGCTTCTTTTCCCCTTTTCCTCCCAATATCTGAGTCAGCATGATTGTAGTTATGCTGTGACTTTCCTCCATGTTATTCCTTTAACACAGTGGCTCCCAATCTTTTTTTGCACCAGCAGGACCCCCTTTTTAGGTATGACAACCCGTCAGGACCCCCTCTAAGACATAGCATAGGGCTGGAAGTGAGGTCATTAAGCAGGAAGTGAAGTCAGTGTTTTTAATAAATCACCTTTTGAAAGTTGAAAGAACTAGTATTTGCATTATTCAAGACTGGCAGGCTTCTGAGAGCACAATTTTAACCTGGAGTTAGGCTGGCACAGTTAGGCCAGCAAAGTTTGGCCGGCACCAGGGCCAACATAAAGCGTGTTTGGACGCTACACTCAAGTCAGGGAGGATGGCGCATGTCTGTGTGCTGGCCTCTCTGACTCCCAGAGTGGTCCAAACATATTTTACGGTGTCCCTTGTGAAGGCCAAACTTTGCTGGCCTAACTGTGCCGGCCTAACTCCAGGTTAGGATTCCACTCTTGAGTCACTTTAAGAGCTATGAAGCAGGCCAATTTTCAGGAGGTGCCATTGTTATTCCTCCTGCACTGTCACACATTCAGGAACCCCCAAACAGATGTTGTTTCCATATTCATACGGCTAATGCTAGCCAACAGTTTTAGCACAGCAGCCCATCCATATTGAACAAGATGAACACACCACTGCTGTCCTACTTAACCATTCCATGATACCGCATAGCATGTATGAAATTAATTAAAAGGCTTTCCTCTCCATCAAAGGCATAATCAAGGCAATTTGCTTCCAAATATAATTGAAAAACCATATGAGGAGAGCTTACCTGTACTAAGCGTTTTTTCATGTGGAAAATTAATTGAATTCTATGTCTGATTTTTTTTCTTCTTCATCTGTGCGATTCAAAAAAAAAAAAAGCTTTATAAAAATGTTGTGCTTTTATGTGTAATTGGTACTTCTGAGCCAAGAGAGATTACCTGAAATTAGGCAAGCAAACTAGTTTTTCCCTCTACCATCATACAATTGCATCAACTTTCATTTAAAAAAAAAAATTTAAGGCATGACCTCAAGGTTGCAGAAAACTCCAGAGTGCCTAAAACAATTAACATTTTAGAAAGAGAAACCTCTGTGAGGTGGCAATCTGCACCCTCTCCCTTTTTAAATTCAGCAACAAACACCTTTTCTGAATACTAATGGGTCGGGAGACCATTGGAAGACTCGCTGCCTTTTGTTTTCATCTGTGCTTTGGACCAGGAATGAAATTCCATATAGAAATAAAAAGGTTAGGAAAGGTGAGCAGCTAAACAAATCTGACAGCTGAGCCAAAATCTGGTCCATTTGTACAATCAGATCTCTAAGGCAGATATAATTTGCTGGCTGTCATCAAAGCTATGATGGTACCACCAGAAAGGCTTTGGGTAAAGAAAATGTTCGCCACAAATAGAAATATCTCTTTTGTGTGTGTGTGTGTGTGTGTGTGTGTGTGTGTGTGTGTGTGTGTGT
>JAJKFI010000007.1:6740769-6756692 GCA_029204185.1 Lerista edwardsae | reverse complement strand
CTCTCTCTCTCTCTCTCTCTCTCTCTCTCTCTCTCTCTCTCTCTGTGTGTGTGTGTGTGTGTGTGTGTGTGTGTGTGTGTGTGTGTGTGTGTCTGCCTGCAGCTACTGGGGTCATGTTTAAATGCCTTTGAAGCAAACAAACAAAAAGCATTCTCGGGTGAGGCTGGAAGGAATAAGGAAACTCCTTACTCCGTGCAACCTAGAAGTGAGTCTTTAAGCTCTAAATATAGCCGTGGGGGCTTAGAGCACAATCCTAAACTGAGTTAGGCTGGCATAAACTAAGCCAGCAAAGTTTGGCCAGCACAAGGCCCACCATAAAGTATGCTTGGACCACTCTCGGAGTCAGAGACATTTCAACATGGTCCCTGTATTGGCATCCGCGATAAGTCAAATTCACCAATGCCAGACTCACAGATACTGTGAGTCTACTGTATAGCTTTCCCTAACCTTTCTTACTGAGGTGTTAGCACTTCTCAGAGTGAAGCAGCTCAGAATGCTTTTACTGAGGAAAGAAGAGGAATCGAAGAGACAATTGCCTAAATACAATCAATTTAAGGCCAAATGATATCGCGCCAATGCTGCATTCTATGCAGTACTTTATGGTGCTTCTTGTGCCGGCCAAACTTTGCTGGCCTACCTGTGCCGGCCTAACTCCAGTTTAGGGTTACGCTCTGGGTTAGAAAATGGTTTGGTTTGACTTGCAAAGGGCCAGAGCACTGAAGTTTTGTCTTGAGACAGGTCGATGGCTCTGATGATTCCCCAAGACTGCTGCACCGTTGGCAGCTCTCCTACAGTGTCCATGAAATGTAGCTCTTCTACCATGTCCATGCAGTGTCCATGAAATAGCTGATGAGATGTATGAATCAGAAAAGCAGTTACAAATTATGCACATTTGGAAGTCAGAAACTCTGGTGGGAGTCTGGCTGTTTAGTCAGAGTATATCGCAGATTAGGTCGAAAGTCTTCCATTCATCCCCACGATGGTATAAGGGCATGACTACAAGAGGCCTCTGCTGTCAAGGGCTCATGCCTGCCATCTGTTTCCCCTCCACCTCTTGTTTGCGATGGGATTGCCAAGCACATAAATGGTGAGAATGCTGCAGCCATGGGAGCTAAGTACGCACATTTCAGGAACTGACAAAACCAGAAGTTCCTCCCATATAACACAGCATGGCCTTTTCATGCCTGCACCATTCCTGCAGCATTTTTCAGGGAATTCCAAAATGGAACTTTCAGGTAACAATGTGTATCCTGAGTGTGTGAATTGTTTCTATCCCTGGAATGCAGTAAAAGAGTGTTGGGCACAATCCTAACCTGGAGTTAGGCCGGCACAGTTAGGTCAGCATAGTTTGGCCGGCACAAGGGACACCGTAAAGCATGTTTGGACCACTCTCGGAGTCAGGGGGGATGGCACAGGTCTGTGTGCTGGCCTGTCTGAGGGCGGTCCAAACATACATTACTGCAGTGGTATTCAAACTTTATAGACCAGGACCCACTGTTTAGAATGGCACTCATGTTGGGACCCATCGGAAGTGATGTCATTAACCTGGAAGTGATGTTGTGGCAGGAAGTGACTTCATCAAGCAGGAATTACTGTCACTGTAACATAATAAAATGACACTCCTGAAATGCAAGTTGGCATTCTTGGACTGCAGCAATTGTTCAACCATGAAACTTCCCTGACAGAAAGCAAGATAAGGACAAAGCATGATGAAAAGCGGTGAACTAAAAACAAAATTTAATAAAAACCCTCACTTGAAATTTCAAAATGTTAACACTCGCAAAAGGAATATAGCAAGAGTAAGGTCTGCAGTTTCCAAAATGGTTGCTCCCAGCTTTCCATGACCCACCTGACATCAGGTCACAACCCATCAAGTGGGTCCCGACCCACAGTTTGAATAACACTGCTTTATTGTATCCCTTCTGCTGGTCAAATTTTGCTGGCCTGACTGTGCTGGCCTAACTTCAGGTTAGGATTGTGCTCTTAGAGAATGCCGGTGCTCCAATGCCATGCAGAATTACTAGTATACGAGAGAGAGAGAGAGAGAGAGAGAGAGAGAGAGAGAGAGAGACTTTTAACAAACTTGCATTAAATTTTTATTCAGCGGAAGCTCTACCATCATTTTTCTTTTCCATTGGTTTGCTTCTGAAAGGTTTGTAAATGCTAAGCTCACACATAAAAATACTAACACAGCACCAACGGTGCCTGGAAGAGACACCAACCCTCCATCTTCTTTACTGTAAAATTTTATCCAGCAAGAAAGTGGCTCATTGGATTAATGCAATGTCTTTTCGCATTTAAGGGAGCTGGTTGTAAATTCCAGCAAGGCAAGACACAGACACATGAAATGTGTCTCAACTTTCATCTTTTAAAGAATGAATGCGCAATTTGCAGCAAATCTAAATGGTGGAGTCAACAGTTCAAAGTAATGGGTGGTATTCATTCTCCAGCTGAGTTATTCTGAGGAATCTGGGTAAGATGAGAAATAGTGTTGGACCATTGTGAAAGGTTATACACATCAGATGTGCAAAAGGTTTATCCGTATGAACAAAACGGCATGCAGCAGTAACCATGAATTTTAAGGCTTGCAATACTCTTCAGGCCATTCCACACCATAAAGCGACCCAGTCAAACAAGGGTGATGTCCTAATGTAGCAGGGACATCTGTCACATGAGAAGGTATCGGGCAGCCTGATCCTAAGCTGCTGGGCTCCCGTAGGAGCTGTGGCACCAAAATGGCCACTGCTGCTTCCTGCAGGAGCCGCAGCATCCACTGGCAGCTGCCAGGGTCTCCTCAGGAGAAGAGATCTTTCGTCCACCTCCCCTGAGGAAAGCTGGTGGGGCTGCTCCAGTCTCCGCCTGCTATTTTGCAAACAGAGACTGGAGAGCCCCATATCAGGCTTCCAAGCCTGACGTGGAGGGCCGCTACTCCCTTCCCTCCACACAGCCTGCCTCGCCCTCCCCATGCCTCCCAAACCCACACTGCTGGTCCACGGTGACACTTACCAGGATCTGGTGATGTGATGGTGGTGCCACAGTGCTCAGCGCCACTGGCCAGCACTCCCTTCTCACTGTGTGCTATAAATGTGCTTTACAGCATCTTTACGACACCCAGAGCTGGCACTACACTCGTACCTCTGGCAATAGAGCCCTCAGGATCGGGATCTGTGTTAGGTTGTGATTCAAATAATTGCATAATTAGGACAATTGGAATCCAGCATCTGAACAATTTTGACAATTCTACTTTTGCCATTCTGCTGAAAGAACTAATATGTTCTTTACTTTGTAAAGACTGGGCTTTATTTTAGTTCCTAACATGGTCACAAGACACAGCAACTGAACACAGGAAACTGTCTTATAGTGGATCAGACTATTGGTCCAGCTACGTCAGTGGATTTCCTGGAACTGAACCCACCTGCAAAACATGTGCTCTGTCCCTGACCTATGACGCCTTTCCCACTGAGAGCGCAATCCTAAACTGGAGTTAGGCCAGCATAAACTAAGTCAGCAAAGTTTGGCCAGCACAAGGGATACCATAAAGCATTTTTGGACTACTCTCGGAGACAGGGAGGATGGCTCACATCTGTGTACTGGCCTCTCTGACTCCGAGAGTGGTCCAAACATACTTCATGGTGACCCTTTTGCTGGCCAAATTTTGCTGGCTTAGCTTATGCCCGCCTAAGTCAGTTTAGGATTGCGCTTTGGGTTACAGCCATTGTTGACCCTTGCCATTTGAGCAGCTGTTGAAAATAGGGTTCACTCCTTACAAAATTACATTCTGTCATTTGTATTACAAATCCTGGGCATTCTGAATCATGTTATCATTTATTGCAGTGGCTCTGCCCATTCTCCTTGGTGGTCTCCAGTGCCTGACAGCCCAATCCTATGTTAATCAATCAATCAATATCCATCAATAGTATTTTTATACCGCTTTTCAACACAAGTTCACAACACAAACACAAAGCAGTTTACAGGCAAATAAGGAAGTTAAATGGCTCCCTGTCCCAAAAGGGCTCACAATCTAAAAAAAATGCAGACCACCAGCAGCAGCAGCCACTAGAAAGACACTGCGCAGGGGTGAAGAGGGACAATTACTCTCCCCCTGCTCAATATAAGAGGAGCACCACTTGAAAAAGTGCCTCTTGCCCAGTTAGCAGGGGTTAGTTAGTTAACCAATGTTTTAGCAGGCAGGCTGGCAGAGCCTAATACAGGCTGAGAGGGAGCTGCAGCTCAGCTCAGGGAAAGAGGATATTTTCCCCTTGCCCCAGGAGAAACCCTATGGGGCTGCTCAGCCCTGTGCCGGCTATATAGCAGGCACAAGTCCACGCAGTCAGAAGCAGCCCGGATTGGGGCCGCCCAGCCCAGGAACAGGGGTCAGGATATAGCCTAATGGCTGTGCTCTGTCTCCTCCCCCATCTCCGCCCATGGATCTGGCCCATGGATTACACCTCCGGCACACCCTTGGCACTAAGCCAGCACTTGGGCAGCGCAGCTGACAGTAATGCAGCATCTGTGGGCCGGTGCTGCTGCTTGCGCCAGCCCAGCGGCCAAATCCACAGCACGGACATGCCTTATGGCACATTGGCAACAGCACTGGTCCAGCGCAAGGGTGCTGCACCAGTGCAATGCTGGGTTAGGATTGAGCCCTGAGACTTATTTCCAGAACACCTAAATGATGACACACGCACACACACCCTCTCCTTTTCAAAATTCATCTTTTCCATGAGAGTTATTAACGCCTTTAATTTATAAATAACCCTGTTCTACTGTGCCAAATAAAAAATGGTATGGAAAGAGATCACTTGGCTTCCTCACATTCAGCATCAGTGTCAAGCCGATCTTGGAACAAGAACACTGGACTGCGCTAAAACCCTTCTCTTCAAACCTCTTCAGCCCCTACCCTGCTGGCAGTCTTGGCAAGACTACATTTTCCGTTCTGGCAGGCCAGTCCTAATCTGCCTTGGCACAGCCAGGTTGCATGACCTGCACTGTATCCAGAACAGGTTAGGAGGAGGCTGAAAGTCTCCTTGAAGTAAGGGGATATTTTCCCCTTACCTTGTGTTGAATCCCAACCCCTGTGGGGCTTCTCAGAACCACACCATCTGTTTAGCTGGTGCAAATCTGCCCAGCCAGGTGTAACCTCAGGAGGGCCAGGAGTGGGGGTTAGGAGATGATGGAGGAGGTGTAGGTGATGTAGCCTGTATCTTTGGGGTAGGCTTACCACTACTTTGTGAGCTACAGAAAAACAGCAGATACAGCACTGAAAAAGAAGCAGGCTTTATTTCAGGGTAGGAGCATGGCCCCTCCTGCCCCTTCCCAGGTGCGTGTAAACCTCAGCTGCCTGTGCCTCTTCTGCGATCCGTGCTGCAGACCAGCCACCCAACAGTCTTGCACGTGCGTTACGGCCAAATGCGAAGAAGCAACCATATTGTTTTCTACAGTCTATTCTAAAAGCCACACATGTTCAGACTCCAGTGTTTCTGCTTTGGTCTTCAATCATACCTGTCTCTTCAGCTGCATGTCACCCATCTGACATGAAATCTGCATGCTTCTGTTTTCCACCAAAGTTGAGTGCTGCCCAAACCTGCTATCCAAAAATCAATCACTCAATCAATCACTAGTATTTATATACCGCTTTTCAACACAAAGTTCACAAAGCGGTTTACAGGCAAATAATAACATTAAAGTTAAATGGCTCCCTGTCCCAAAAGGGCTCACAATCTAAAAGAATGGAGAACACCACCAGCAACAGCCACGAGAAAGACACTGTGCTGGGGTGAAGAGGGACAATTGCTCTCCCCCTGCTAAATATAAGAGGACACCACTTGAAAAAGTGCCTCTTGCCCAGTTAGCAAGGGTTAAATGTGCTCATTAGACATCTTTGCAAAACATGGAGCAATGACAAGGGGGCAACAAGTGCGTCGGTGCCACGATTCATGCACCCCAGCGTCGGTGCCACGACTCCCAGACTGGCGCTGTCTGTGTCGCGCCTCCTCTCTGCCAGCCAAACCAGGCTGTCACAGAGGCATTCCAAGGTGGGCGGGAGGGCAAAAGTGGGCGGAGGTGGGCATTCCCAGGCGGGCGGCGGGCAGACCAGTAGGCATGCCGGCCCGGGGAGGGGGGTGGCCTTGGGATTCAGCTGTAAGTCTCAATCCTAAGCCTCATCCCCAGGCTGTGCGGCCCTGATTCAGACCGCGCGGTCTCCTTGGATCTGTGTTCACAAATGTGCCCTTGCACCGGGGAGGCTCCACAATCCCTGTAAGCAGCATAGGTCTGCCGCCTGACCTGCTCCAACACTGCTTAATATTGGGCTGCCTGCTAAATTCAGTATTATAGTCAGGGGTTCCCTTAGCATCCAACACTTTACCACCAGCAGCACAAATATCTACAGTTCCCAGAGTCAAGATCCTACCTAAAACAGTCCAAAAAAAACCCCAAAGCATAAGCACTGGAAAGGATTAGGACTTAATTGACATCTTCAAGAGCACTCCACACTTTCTTTTCATAAAGAACAGGCAGATGACAAACACCTGGCAGAACCTCAGAAACCAGGCATTTCACATAGCAGACAGCCAATAGAATTATCCCTGTCAAGCGAACCCAACACACATGGCTCAGCATCCCCACCTGTGCTAACGGACAGTTTACCAGAATGAAGTCTACAGTGGTGGGAATGCCCTGATTTATCTCAGTTGCCGATCTCTGCGGTGGAGGAAACCCATCTTGAGAGGCTGACAAAGCTCCTTATCAAGGGTTTCCTCATCTCTCAGGTGTGGTTTGAGGTCTCAAGAGCTGAACTTTCATCATTTGTGAAGCTACTGTTGTACATTAAGGACGCAATCCTAACTTGAAGTTAGGCCTTCACAGTTAGGCCAGCAAAGTTTGACTGGCACAAGGGACACCATAAAGCGTGTTTGGACCACTCTCGGAGTCAGGGAGGATGGTGCACATCTATGTGCTGGCCTCTTTGACTACAAGAGTGGTCCAAACATACTTGATGGTGTCCCTTATGCTGGCCAAACTCTGCTGGCCTAACTGTGCTGACCTAACTCCAGGTTAGGATTGCGTCCTATGAGATAGCATTTCTTTTTTCAATTTTAATGTGGGAAACCTATATTCTTTTATGTGAAGCGCTAAGAGCGTAGCACTGTCTCATTTTATCTAACTCCAGGTTAGGATTGCGCCCTAAGAGCTATCTATCACCCTAATGCTCAGTCTAGGAAAAGAGACTATGTATCTATTATTGTGAGGGCAATCCTAACCTGGAGTTAGGCCGGCACAGTTAGGCCAGCAAAGTTTGGCCGACACAAGGGACATCGTAAAGTATGTTTGGACCACTCTCATAGCAAGAGAAGCCAGCACACAGATGAGGACCATCCTTCCTGATTCCGAGAGTGGTCCAAGCGTGCTTTATGGTGGCCCTTCTGCTGGCCAAACGTTGCTGGCCCAACTGTGCCGGCCTAACTCCAGGTTATGATTGCACTCTAAGGCTGTGGTTCCCAAACTGTGAGCCATGGCTCCCCAGCGGGGCCACAGAAACCAGTGGAAGCCTCTTGAAAAACCCACCATTATATAGAATGTAAAGGATTGTAGTCCTAATGGGCAGCAGCAACTAATGACCCAAGGGAGTTATTAATCAAGGAATTAATCAAGGAAGCTTGGTCAAGGGAGCTGCCTGTCGAAAAATTTGAAAACCGCTGTATTAAGGGTAGGAGGACCTCATGAGGTCCATTAAGCCTCATGAGCCCTTCATGTCAACCCTCTCCTTCTTCTTCAGCAACCCAGAACACAGACCTAGATTCAGGGCTCAATACGGAGGGCACCCTTAGGTCAATGATAGCTGCTTCCGTTGGCCCAACATCACTAGAGCCAACACAGGGGGGGGCAACCAGCACCCCTGTGTCAGTACTAGTGCCATAGGCTCCGTCTAGTGCCATAGGCAACATCTGGATGCTGGCCTTTCTGACTCTGAGGGTGCAATCCTAACCTGGAGTTAGGCTGGCACAGTTAGGCCAGCAAAATTTGGCCAGCACAAGGCAGAAGCGAAACGGGGTGGAGCCAGAGGAGCACCAGGCAGAATGAAATGCAATGAAAAGGATGGGCGCAATTTTTACAGATTAAAAAAGCAAATTACTTACAGTATTTTAATAAGTGCGCCCCTCTCTGCTCCCTCAGGCTCTGCCCTCTGCTTCTCTGTTGCCTCAGCAGCATTTTCCAGGGGCGGGGGGGGGGAGGCAGAAGAACCAGGAGTCAAAACACTAATGCTGAAGGGGGGGTGGAGGCTGAAGCTGGTCACAGAGATGAACAGCCCAGCAGCTGCAGGCTCTTAATTTAACTCTGAGGAGTAATCAGGAGGGCAAGCAGATGAAGTGGGGATGGCGTTTTGACTCTGAGAAACCCAACCTAAGTCTACTCAGAAGTAAGTCCCACTAAAGTCAATAGGGCTTACTCCCAGGTAGGTGTGGATAGGGTTGCAACCTGTGTCTCTTTTTGAGTGCTGCCTTGCCTCCTCCCCTGCTGTGACTGACCTGGCCAGCTGCCTGCCTGACAGAGTTTCCAGAGTTGAAAATCCACGCTAAAGGGTTCAGGATTGAAGAGATTGTTAGGGTTAAGAGAGGGTTAAACTCTGCCAGAGAGAGCCTCCAAATCAGGAAGTAGGCGGTTCCGTGACACCATCACAACTCCTGTTTGGAACCAGGGAGTGGCTGGTAAGTTTTGGAAAGGGGGGGGGCGCCAAATATTTTCTTGCTCCAGGTGCAATTTTCCTTTGTTATGGTTCTGGCACAAGGGACACCCTAAAGTATGTTTGGACCACTCTTGGAATCAGAGAGGCCAGCACACAGACGTGCACCATCTTCCCTGACTCCAAGAGTGGTCCAAATACTCTTTACGGTGGCCCTGATGCCAGCCAAACTTTGCTGGCCTAACTGTGCTGGCCTAACTCCAGGTTAGGAATGTGCCCTGGGAGTGATCCAAACATACTTTAGAGTGTCCCTTGTGCCAACCAAACTTTGCCGGCCTAACTGTACTGGCCTAACTCCAGGTTAGGATTGCTCCCTGATAGGTGTTACTCATTTCTCAAAATAAGAATCGTCTGTGTACAACCCAAGAAATAAAAATGAGCCTTCTAAAGACGGCACATGCATCAGAGTGTCCTCTTACCATAAATATTGAAACAACCGAGCACAGTTAGTAGCTCTGCAGGTGTTACCACCCTGATGTCTGTTGCTCACGGCCCCTACCCCGTATGCTTATCTGTTCTTATTTTCCCAGAACTATCCCCATAGCTGCGGCCTCAATCTCATCGCATTAAGCAGCCACTATCCAAATTCGTCATCAGGAGAGAATGGCTAAACTTTGTCACCAAGGGCTACATCCTAGGGAAAAAAACCCCTGTAATGGCGCATAAATAAGACGGCTGTAGGTCGTTTACGACAAAGGGCCCACATGTTACTTTCCCCTCATATTAATATTTAATTAAACTATTTTAAGACTCTTGCACTCTGAGCTGATTAAGCTGTTTTTAAGTTAAAGAACAAATTCCGTTATTCAATTTGACCTAATTTAAGCCATTTAATGTGCCCCATTTGTACCGTACTGTAACTGAATGAATATCATTAACTAATTTTGCTCAAGGCAAGGAATCAGAAAAGCCTCCTTGGCACGCATTGAATACATTTCCGCCCCTTGTAGCAGCAGGACTGTGGGGATCCGTACAAATTATGTAGAGCCCTCTTCAGTCACAGAGATACTTCCCATTTCCTTCAGGTCTTGGCTAGCCGTAAGTGAACTGCCTTCTGACCACCGAATACATTTTGTTGTAGTTAGCATATGCCAAGGGATCAAACAAAAGTAATTAGAATTTAATAGTAGGCCACAATTTGTACCAGTACTAGGAGTGACCAGATATGTGTATGAGCAGGCCATTGCCTGATGGGCCAAGCGATTGACAATGGCTACACAGTGTCTCAAGAAACTGCACATGCAACTTGAGTCTCTTCTCTCTCTCTCTCTCTCTCTCTCTCTCTCTCTCTCTCTCTCCACATGTTTATGCTGCCATTCCTCCAAGGTGCTCATGGTGGTGTACATGTTCCTCCTCTCCTTTTCGTCTTCACAACAGCCCTGTGAGGTGGGTGAGACGGGCAGCACAATCCAAGGGATTGCACAGTGGCCATGCAACATGGTTGTGT
This sequence comes from Lerista edwardsae, assembly GCA_029204185.1. NCBI lineage: Eukaryota > Metazoa > Chordata > Lepidosauria > Squamata > Scincidae > Lerista > Lerista edwardsae. The sequence continues at coordinate 6,746,502 of JAJKFI010000007.1, read as the reverse complement.
CGGCGCTACAACTCCCAGACCACGCTAGCTCTAGCACCAGTCTGGGGGCGCCTATGCGTCAGCTGAACTCGGCTGGCGCAGGGGCGGCTCTGAGTGGGAGGTAGGGCAGAGCTGGGCAGCAGTGGGTGGAACTGGGCGGGGGGCGGCAGGTGTGCTGACCTGGGGAGGGGGTGGGCCTGGAATGCAGCCATTAGGCTGCAACCTAGGCCTCGTCCCCAGGCTGTGCGGCCCCAATTTGGGCTGCGCAGTCTCCTCAGATCTGCGCCCGCAATTTCACTGGTGCAGATCCGAAGAGCACATCAGGGAGGCTGGCACTTCCCCAGGTGCAAGGTGCATATCTCTTGCACCGGGGAGGCTCCAGTCTTCCTGAATGCTGCGTTGAATGCAGTGCAGGCCTACCGACCTGCATGCTCCAGCACAGCATTGGATTGAGTCCTGAGAGATAGTGAGTAGCCCAAGGTCACCCAGGAAACTTCATGGCTGAATGGGGATTTGAAACCTGGATCTTCCAGGTCAAAATCCAATTACTGAACCACTTCACCAACCTAGCTAATAAATTTATTATGCTATAATTCACACATATACTATATTACTACAGGGGGCTTAAAGGACCCCCGAAACCATCAGATTCAAGCATCCATGGATTTTGACATCCACTGGGATTCCAGGAATGGAACCCCAGCGTATAATGTGGGCCTACTGCATAATTCACACATACCTGGCATATGGTGTGCACAGAAGCAGTTGGTTGACCCAGTGGCTTAATAAATTAGCTAGTTAATGAATTAGACCAACAGTCAACATGTTCCATATTGGTGTCTACACACTGCTTACATCATTGACTAAGGGAACTGCAGTCATCCACCACCAATGTGAGTGCTGGGATGGTTCCTCACATGCCTTCAATTTCTTCCTTTAGATCAATGTTATTCAAGTTGTGGGTCGGGACCCACTTGGTGGATCGCGACCTGATGTCAGGTGGGTCACGGAAAGCTGGGAGCAGCCATCTTGGAAACTGCTGACCTTACTCTTGTTATATTTTTTTTGTGAGTATTAACAGTTTGAGTTTTTAAATGAGGGTTTTTTTAAAAAAATTGTTTTTAGTTCAGTGCTTTTACATATATTTTGTCATAAACTTGCTTTCTGTCAGGGATGTTTCATGGTTGTACAATTGCTCCAGTCCAAGAATGTCAATTTGCCTTTCAGGGGTGTCATTTTATCATGTTACAGTGACAGCATTTCCTGCTTGATGATGTCACTTCCAGCCATGACATCACTTCCAAGTTAATGACATCACTTCCGATGGGTGCCGACATGAGTGCCATTCTAAAAAGTGGGTTCTGGTCTAAAAAGTTTGAATACCACTGCTTTAGATGTTCAAGTATTGCAGGTTTTCTGCAACTATGTATAAATCAGGTCAGGGCATAACAGAATCTAACAGGACCAATCCAATCAGGAAGCAGTGAAGTGGCCATGACAGGCAGTGGGATGGGAGGAGTGATCATATGACAAGGGTGTCCCATGTTTGAAATTCTTTCTTTCTGTATCCGTGCAATTGTTTCTCAATGGAGTCAGCTGACCCATTCAGCTTCAAGTAATGCAATCTAGCAAGAAAATCAAATTATGTAGACAAATGTGTGGACCGACCATCCCTAAGTGTATTCATACTCCTGTTGATGTCCATGTACAACCTCAACATTCCTAAATTAAACACACCATTGCAAAATCAGCTGGAGACAGTTTTGGATGGGATGGTAATTTGTGATAGTTAAATGCCTACCTTCCACTGAACGATTTTCAATTACAGGAAATATGCAAAATATAATCTTCAGCTTTGTGATCAAGTTTTTCATGGATCTTTTTTTTCCCCTTTAATGCCACATTAAAATAATCATTTGCTACCTACACTTTGAGGCAATGGCTTCTCCATTTATCTTGGCAGCAACTGCAGTGGAGAATATTATTAAACCCATTTAGGAAATCAAAGGCTCTAAATTTGTGTGCAACCTAATGGATTGTTAAAATTTGAAGACTTGAAATTATCACAGTCTCCAGCTTGAAGGTGGAGCTTGAAGGTGTCATTTCCAGAAAGAGACTGGGGGCCCAATCCAATCCAGTTTTCCAACTGTGATGCAGCTGTGCCAATAGGGTAAGCACTCCATCCTGAAATAGGGGGATTAGTCATGGTGGCCTCCTCAAGGTAAGGGAATATGTGTTTCCTTACCACATGGCTGCATTGCGACTGCATCAGTCCTGGAAGGTTGGATAGGATTGGGCCTCAAGTTTCTTATCCAAGCCACTCTCAGCGTAAAATAAAAACAGACATGTGCTTGGAAATCTCAGCTTGGCCTTGGGAAATTAACATGTCAGCAATTCCAGGATATTTCTGCTTTCTCTTCAATATCCAGTGTTTTCTTCAGTAAAAAGTGACATTTTGAGGCAGGGGATAAGTCATTTTCAAGCAAACTTAGGGCTCAATCCTAACCAACTTTCCAACACTGACATAGCTGTGCCAACTCTGCATCCTGCAGTGGAATAGTAGCCACGGAGTCCTCATCAAGGTAAGGGAATGTTTGCTCCCTTACCTCAGAGCGGCATTGCCCTAACCCTAGTGCTGGATAGTTGGTCAGGATTGCACCCTCACATCCTGATCCTCCAGGCCTAACTAATCCATCAGGCTCCACATTTCTTACACATAAGAAAAATCAGGCTCAACCCAGAGCCTGCCTTGTCAATGTGACCAATGTCATCACATTGCCCCCCCATGCTTTGGGGGGGGCACACCCAGCACAGCGAGCATATTGCCTGCTGCTGCAACTGGTATCTCTATTGGCTGTAGGTCAGTGGGGTGAGCTGAGACAATTTACCTTAGGCCTTCTCACCTGCCCCAACTCTGAATGGCCCAAAAAGGGCCTCCTGGAAGCAGTTGTTGGCACATCATCACCATGTGCCACACTTTCCAGGTGCCACGCTTTGCGCATGGCACAACAAGTGCTCTTCTTGGTGAGTAGGGGGGGCCATAGGGAAGGTAGGGGCCCCACAGGAACACCCTGCATTGGGCCCCGCTGCTCCTAGAGCTAGCCCTGGCCCAACCTTCTGTCAAGCCCCCCAAAACTAGGTTCCTCCTCCTGACTAGCCAAACCCTAAAATGGTATTTTCAATATCACACCCTCCCAGTGCTGTGAGGCAAACCTGGATGGTAAAGAATGTGATACAGTGATCATAGAGAGATCGATAAGACAGAGAATCACTTCCAAATGAATTTTCCTTTAATGTCATCTGAATGTCACAGCAAGGGTGTAGCTAAAGAAGTGCAAGGGGTGCATTTGGATTGGGCAACAAGCTTTGGGGGGGGGGGAAGCTGAGCTTGATACTAGTGGCCAAAATGGTGAAAACCTTGGTATGTATGAATAATACCATCATGTTATATGTTATTGGAAAGGTAATTTAATGCAGAATGAAATGATACAAACTGGAGTGTAATACCTTCATTCTATCAAAATTTATTGCCAACCACCACCACCCCCAACAAAATGAAAATACAACCGGGATGTCACTTCCTGTTATGATGTCACTTCCGGGGCATCATTTTGCCCTCTACACAGGGTTACACTTTCATTAGCTACGCCAGTGTGTCTCAGCTTTGTTCACAATTTATTTCATTCAGACTTTCCATCATTCTCTGTGATTAGTCGGGAGGTTTTTGTAAACGACCAAGCTGCCACCCCAGATAGAAACTACCTGTCTTTGGCTTTGAAACAGATTACAAAAATTCATAAAGGTCTTCAAGCAGACACAGGTGTCATATAACAAAGAACAGCAGCAGAACACCCCTTCTCTAAGAATGATACGAGTAGGCAAAACGTTTTATCTTCCTGGTCCTCCTACAATTGTATAAGCCCCAGCAGAAAGTATTGATGGGACATGCAGAGATTCCTGATAGGGTTGAAGACAGGAGTCCTAAATAATGCCTGGCTGGGTGGGCCCAGAACAAATGTCAGCATCCAATTATTTCAGGTATGTGTTTCAAAATTCAGTAAAGTCAATGCGACTTTCCTAGGATTTCAGTCAAGAACACAAAATTCATTCTGTAAAGCAGTGGCGTTCAACTTGTGGGTTGGGATCCCAAAGGGTCTCAAAGCCTCATGTTGGGCATTGTGGCAAACTTTCAAAGCCTGTCCAAGAGAGGGCTTAGACCAGTAATGGCATCTAAATGATTTAGCAACAGGTACTCACTTTTGATTGGCACTTGTGTCGGGGCCCGCCCACCGGAAGTGAGGTCATAGCCGGAAACCAGGAACCGCCCCCAGGAATCACCACGCCTCCTCGGTAGGCTGCGCGGCGGCCCGGGAGAAGGCCCAGGAGTCCCGGGCCTTCCCTGGGGCCGCCGCGCAGGCTTCCAATTCCCCCCCAGGAACCGCCGCGCCTCCTCGGGAGGGAGCCCCAGGCAGCCTACCTGCTCATGCTGCTGCTGTCGTCGGTCTCCCTCGCTCTGCTGCCTGCCTGCCTGCCTGCCTGGCTGGCTGGCTGGCTGGCTCTGAGAATGTGCAGGCAACTCAAACGTGCAGGCAATTCAAACGTTGCAGGGGGCAGAGCGGAGCGCCAATGGAGTCGACGAGTGGGCAGGTGAATGGGCGGGGCCAGCCCTAATCCTAGGAATGGGTGCTCGTGTACCCCCGCGTACCCGCTACATGACATATCTGGCTTAGACCCAAACCAATAATGCTACTGTCTTATCAAAACGGAGTTGTTCCGGCCCGTGTTCATGGCTGTGGCTGGAGGCTCTTTTGGATCAGAGGAAGGAGCAATTCTAGTCCAAGGCTGAGGAGGTAAGACTCTTTATTCAAACACAAAGGAAGGCAAACAAGAGAAAACTTACACGGTGCGGACAGGGTGGTGTGAAGGTGTTGAGGGTCAGGGGGCTACTGCTAAAAGGGTGCAAGGCTATATGGGCAGGTGCTCAGTTAATGGGGGTTTAATTGGCTGGAATTCAACCAATGACAGAGGAGTAGGGCTGTTGCAGGGTGATCAGTCTACAAGCAGGTGGGTAACAAGCAGTGATGTCATCCAGGCGCACTAAGAACCAGAACGCCCAGATGATTGGCAGCTCTCTGCCCCGATGGTGGAGCCTGGCCACGCCTCCCTGTGCCCGGAATAACTCCATTTCGGAGCGAACCGAGTGCAGGGGCAGGCGGGAGGGCGCAAAGATCAAATGGCGCCTTTTGCTGCCAACCCCTCCAGAGGAAGCGGTATGGCGTACTGGCCCATTCCGCCAGCATGCCATCACTGGTAACAAGGATGCTCCCATGGCTCGGGAGAGTGGGCCTTTGCCACAGGTGATAGTAATGAGGATGGCCTTGTCCAATCTATGCCGGCCAGGGCCCTTGGTTTGTGGCCAAGTTCCTGCTGCCTCCCAGCAACAGAACCGGCAAGGCTTGTGGGTTGCTGGGAGGCAGACAGCAGGTTTCTGGGCTCTGCACAGGAGTTCTTAATATAATCCTTCCCAGCCTTTTCTTGCTGTCTTGCCCTGTAGCTCCTAAGATCAGCCCTGTTCATGCTGTTACCGCACAGGGTTTTTTGTGCAGATGGAAGAGGTAGGGGGAAATGGGGCAGGAAGTGGTTGCAGATCAGGTCCCAGGAGGGAGGTGGGATTGGCAGTGGGTCCCCAGTCCCATACTTCAGCTGTTTTGTTTGTTTGTTTGTTTGTTTGTTTGTTTGTTTGTTTGTTTGTTT
>JAJKFI010000007.1:6727575-6740389 GCA_029204185.1 Lerista edwardsae | reverse complement strand
GAGAGAGAGAGAGAGAGAGAGAGAGAGAGAGAGAGAGAGAGAGAGAGCATTGCTCTCTGTTATGCATGTGGCAAATCACAATGACATGAGTGTACAAGGCAATGGGCAGTCCAATCTTAAGCTGTTCTGGCGCAATTAGTCTGTATGGCTTACATTGCATCCATAGCAGCTTAGGAGGCGGCTGGAGGTCGCACCAGAGTAAAGGGATCTTTTTCCCATCCCAAGTAAAGCCTCAGCCGCCCATGGGGCCCAAATCTGCACAGATCCAAGAGGCTTATGTAGGGCTGCCTGGCCCAGGAACAGGGCAGAGGAGGCCTGGCCTGATCATCCTCCATTCCACCCTCTCCCCACCATTGGCGTAGCTAATGAAAGTGTAGCCTGGTGCAGAAGGCAAAATGATGCCCTGGGCAGAGGCGGACCTGACCTGTAGCCTGGGGTGGCGCGAGCTATGGGCGCCGGGCAGCAGTGGGGCAGCGGGGCGCCATTGCACACAGTCCATGGGGGAAACTGCGTGCTTTTCGGCCCACCCGCCCTCCCTCACCTCCATTATGCTCCAAAATGGAGCGTTTCCGGGCTCAGGGAGGTGTGTCGGAGCAACGCACGGGGGTGGGGCGACGTCCTGGGGCGCGGTTTTGGCCATAAAATTTGGTAGAGTGAGGCAGGCTTCAGCTGAAAGATAAATGCTTGCTGGTTTGGGTGTGGGAGAGCAGGACCTAGAAAGAGACATTTGGTGGTGAGATTGGGTGCAAAAGAATTCACCAAGGAGGAGGAGGAGGAGGAGAAGGAGGAGAACAAGAACAAGAACAAGAAGAACAAGAAGTTGTTTATGCAGTGTACTCCCTTTGTGTGCTGAACTTTAGTCTCCTGGCAGGAGCTTGAGTACTGGGGTGGGTGGGGTTAAATGGGTTGTCAAATGTGGTCTGTATCCTAGGCTCCATCATAGTAAAGTACTCAGGGCACAGAGGTGGCAGGATGTGATGTTTTCTGGTGTGTTCCTCTTTTCCATTGTTTCTTACTCCTACGTATGCCAGCTCCTACATATGCCATTAGAGTAGCATTTTTCTGGCATGGGGAGGAATGTCCATCTTCTGGAAGGGAGTTGGGGTATGGTGTACATCCTCCTTGTCTCCCCCTTGTCCCTCCCACATTTCTGATTATCACCTGCTTAATAACAGCAATTCTGCTAAATGACACCACTCCTAGTTATGCAACCCCCAAGCTTTCATAGTCTGTTTCACTGCACTGGTCAATTGTTTTTCCCACCCTCCAATACGTCCTGATATGGAGAATTGGGTCTAGCTTTCATTCCTGTTCACTCTCAGTGTTCCTGTTCATGTTTAATTTGCTGCTGTTGTTGTTTAATATGTTGTTTTAATGTGTTGTACATATTACGTTTTACTTATTATGGTTACATTGTATTTTGTTTTGTTCTCTGTAAGCCGTTTTGGCAGGGTATAAACTTTTCAGTCAGTCAGTCTTCAGCAGGTGCCATGAATGCTATTTAGCCTACTGTATGGACGGGTCTGACACCTGTTTTAGATGGTAAAGGCCCAATCCTATTCAACTTTCCAGCACTGATACAGCCATGCCAATGGGTTGCATGCTGCACCCTCCAATGGAGACGGGCAGTCATGAAGGTCTCCTCAAGGTAGGCTGCATTGAAGTTCAATGAAGTTGCATTGGCACTGGAAAGTTGGATAAGATTGGGTACAGATCCTGTAACTTTAGGCCTGATGGGAATCATCTAGGCCTGGTGAGAGATATTTTAATAGCGGCCTGGATTGTGTTGGAAAAGTTGTGGAGGAACATACTGACCTTCAATGATGCAATGGCAGCAGAAAGTCTGGATCACACTGATAATAAATGTACCAGGTATAGACGTCTGTGGGAAGAACAGTAATTGTGCATCCATTACCTTATGCTGGAATCAATCATCCGACCTTAAGAGAAAATGTGGTTAGGCAAAAATTATTAAGTGTACATCTTTTGATCTGGTTGACTTTCTTTTGAAAATTAATGCATTGTTTCCAACAAAGAAATTCTGGTGTACATATTGCTCTTCATTGCATTGGGGAAGCCAGAAATAATTGGTATGTGATGTCTTTTCCAAGACTCAAAATACCATGGAAGAATTTTAAGTTTCATGAGGTTTTCTTCTTACATACATATGCATATCTCTCACTTCCACTGTAGAAAGTAATCCACAGTCCCTTTCAGTCGGAAAGTGAAATTCCAATTTATTTTAAAAGAAATAAATTCTGCTATGGAACACTGAATCCCTCACAGATGAGGAGAACCTACAGTGAGTCAAGTTATTATTGTGTTATTTTTGCCTAAGGAGCTGAAAGAAATATGTGAGTTTCAGGTGTCTAATTTAACATCTAATTGAAATCTTTTTTGGAGGTTCTCTGGGAATAGAATTTGTGCTCTATTAAAGAGCTGCCAGTTTCCTTAAGATTGCCCATGTGATTTACGTGAACAGAGACACCTCTGAAGGGGGAATCATTTTCATTTGCAGCCGCCGCACGTTCAAATTAAAGGGGGAAAGAATCTAATGCTCATATTAATAACGGGAACATTTGGCCAGAGGCTGTTTTGGAAGAAAATGCTGTAAATAAAATACCCTATGTTGATAATTCCAAAAAGGCTATTAAACACTGGTTGTTTTGCCCCTTTCTTTAATACATGTGCAGATAGAGTGGACTAAAAGGCTGAACTGACTTCCCCTGACCCCTATTTTTACATAACTGGGGGCTATGTGCAACTTTCGTTCATTTAAATCATGCCAAGTGTGCTTTTCTCTCCTGCATTATTGAATCTGGTGAACATTTAAGGGCTAAGTGACCAATGGAGCATATGCATACAAAGTGAAAAGGGATGCGTCAGGAAACAGGATGCAGAGCTAAGCAGAGAGCAAAATCTTGGCATGCACCAGCCAGTGTGGTATAGCTAGACTGAGGAGATCTGTATTCAGATCTCTGCTCACTGCCACACTAGACAAGAGCTGGGTGAGACATAAGCAAAGCCCAGGGCTGGCTCTAGGAGCAGCAGGGCCCAATGTGGGGCCCCCACTCACCAAGAAACGTGTGGCACCTAAAAACAGCTGATGGTGACATGAAGACGTCACTGCCAACTGCTTCAAGGATGTCCATTTTGGGCCGTTCGGAGGAAGGGGTAGGTGGGAGGGCCCAAGGTTAAGCTGTTCTGCTCACCCCACTGAATTACAGTTCATAGAAGTCCTGGCTGCAGCAGCAGGCAGTATGTTCACTGTGCTGGTGCGGGGGCCCCCAAAGTGCGGGGCCCAATGTGATGACATTGGTCACATTGGCTTAAGGCAGGCCCTGGCAAAGTCCTATGACTTTTTAAAAACTGAAATCCTATTGTTGGGCACATGCAGTCAGGGCCAGCCTGCAGGGCCAAATGCAATACATTTTTGCAGGAGGGCACTCCCGTGGGGGGCCCCTGCTCACCAGGATGAGTGGCAGTGGTGAGACACTCGGCAGCAGCATCACTGCCAACTGTTTCAGGGGTGGGGGCTGATTTCAAGCCTATCAGACCAAGGGTCAAACAGGAGAGAGGGCCATTCAGCAGCAATTCGCCAGTCACTGTGCTTTCCTTGAGATGTTCTGGCATGGAAGATCCCATGCTGGAGCATCAGCTACAGAGTGAGGTGCTGCCTGAGGCTGCAGGCACTCCACTCACCACCCCATGACCCCGCTCTCACCCTGATATTTATTTATTTTTTCTAAGAGCACAGTCTTAGCCAACTTTTCAGCACTGACATAGCTGTGCCAATGGGGCATGTGCTGCATCCTGCAATTGAGTAGTAGTCACGGAAGCCTCCTCAAGGTAAGGGAATGTTTGTTCCCTCATGTCCGAAATGCATTGCCCTTACCCCGGTGCTGGAAAGTTGGTTAGTGTGTTCCCTGAGTGTGTTCCTTCTGCCTGGAAGCCATTTTTTTAATAACTTTGTTTCATTTGGGGCGCAATCCTAACCTGGACTTAGGCCAGCACAGTTAGGCCAGCAAAGTTTGGCTGGCACAAGGGACACCGTAAAGCGTGTTTGGACCACTCTCAGAGTCAGGGAGGATGGCACATGTCTATGTGCATTCCATACCTTCCTCTCGGTTTTTTGTGTCAGAGCTGAGATTCTGATAGGAGAGGAAAAAGGCAATTTTCATCGGAAATGTGTAATGATTGTTGCTTGATTGAGCTGTCCTGCTCTTATTGGTGAATTAGTTAACTTTCAAAACGATGAGCTCCAATTCTGCAACTGAGCTACATTTTGATGTGTGTGTGTGTGTGTGCACAGTTTCTAAAGCAGGAACGTTCAATTTGTATTCCTCTGAACTCTACTGTATGGTTCCTTAGAAACTTTTCAGGAGTTCCTCAGTAAGAAGTTCAATAATGGCAGAGGAGTGTCTATGGAAAAACCGCTTGCCCACCATGATTAATCTTCCCATTTGCAAGTGTAAGAGAAAGTTGAGTGTGTTCTAGGGCAGTGGATCCCAAAGTCTTATTCGGATATTGGGACTGCTGTAAGTGCTGGCGGGGGCTGGGTCCGGTAATGGGATCTGGGGATTGACTACAGGAACGCTGGGTGGGACGTACACATGATTGGCAGCCCGCCTGTTTCGTTCCTTCGGCTACCCGCTGGCCGCGCGGGCTTCTCCTGGGGAGTTCGCCCCACCGCTGCTCGTCCGATCACCCAGCGCCCCCCCACCCGTCCCCCCTGGCGAGCCGGCACCCCTCCGAGGCCAGGGCGGGCGGCGGACCGAACAGACGGGCAGCCAATGACGCGTAAGTCCCGCCGAAGTCCCGCCCAGCATTCCTGTAGTCAATCCCCAGATCCCATTACTGGCTGGGTCCACAATTGGAGGCCTCCACCAGATCCTAACCCCCTCCCAGGGCTATTCGGTTCTGCACCAGCAATTGAGCTGGTCCAGATCTGAGGAGCCCCATTGGCAGGCTGGAACTCAAGAAGACCTCCAGCTGCCTCCCTGCCCACAAGGGATACAGTGGTGGCCGTTTCAACACTGCTATATCAGGGTACAAGCAGCCCCATTAGGATTGTTGATTTGTTGATTTTCATTGATTCCTCTGTTACTGATTGCTTTGATCTGTGTTAATGTTCTGCTCTTTTATGAAAGACAGACAGTTGGACTCCTACAGAATATTATTTACTGATATTTGAAACAGTAAATTTGTGTTTTGTTTTTTTACAAAATTATGATTTTGTGACTGCCTTGAGGGCAATGTTTAAAGTATGGCAAATGCATGCTTTTAAATAGATAAATAAATGCATTTAATGACTTATTTTAAATTAGCATTAGGTAAGCATACCATTGTTTGCCTAACCAGCAGGAACGGAAATGGACCTCCTCTATCGGTACCAAAATGATTAGACAGAAGATCAAAAGCTGCACTTGTTCACTGGAATCATCTGTGTATGAGGCAACCACAATTTTTTTTTTTAACAAAAATACTATTGGTTAAAATTAGACACAAGAAAGGTGCTGTACTTGGGTTGTTGATATATTATATAATACCATGCATCATAAAGCAGAAGCTGTTCAAGCAACAAGCATAATTATTGTAACTTGTTTATTTTAAAAATAATAATTGTAACTGAAGCGCTGGATCAAAATGCCTCCCCTCAGGCACCTTCTAGTGTTTCTCTATGAAAGCCTCATTAAAAACTCCTGTAGGGAATACAATTAGAATAAAATTAGCTTTTCAGTAAAGTGTGTCCTGGTACCACTTATATTTTTGCTATAGTGAGGAAAACAGAATGTCCTGTAATCTGAATGAGGGCACAATCCAACCCAGCGTCGAACTGGAGAGGCTGACGGACCAACTCCAAATCCAATGCTGGGTTGGGGAGGCTGGAGCCTCCCCCTGGCAAGGGAATGTTCACTCCTTTACCGTAGGGGAGGCTCCAGGTTCCCCTATATGCTCCTCAGATCTGCACCTGCTAAACAGTAGGCACAGATCTGAGGAGACTGCGTGGCCAGAATCAGGGCCGCGCAACCTCCTAAATGGGCTTAGGATTTAGCCTTATGGCCAGAGCCTGCCCTCCCTCCGCCCACAATCTCCCTCCCGCTGCCAATCCCCGTCCCGTCCTGGAGCCTCCCTCGCGCCTTCATTCAGCACGAGGGAGGCTTACTCGTAGCAACGGCCTGAGAGCACTACTGCCCCCACGTCAGCGCCAGTGACATAGCGTCGATGCAATGACGTTGCGTCGATGCTATGGGGCAGCCAGGATTGCGCTGTCAGGCTGCTAAGAAGGCTTTCGAACTCTACAAACCAGACAAGGCTAGGAATCCACCCATCGCCCTCTACAATTACAGCAATACCTTTCACCTTTCACTTTCGTCTGGTTAGGGATCAGAGTGTTGCCGCTCATTCAGGAAAAACAGAAGGACTTACAAAAAACACAAAACTTTAGGAGGAAGAGTTTTCGAGCATTTATTTGCCTGCAGAAAATAATCAACGTTTGCAAACGGGCTAATTTTAAAATTTGAAATAGCCCCGAACAAAGAAAGAGATGGGGTTTTATTTCCTCTTTCAAAGTTTCTAATTTTAGTTCTTTTCATTGGCTATACTTTAAAACACGTAAGAGTGCTTTTAATTGCATATGCATACATCCATTAAGTTACATTATCTGTTCTTTATTATAAATTTAAGAGGCCAGCAGACCAGAATAAGGCTGAGGCTGGTATTAAGGTATTTACAGCCTTTCTCTTCTCTGGTTTGTGTATTCAAATGGGGTAGAAAAGGGGGAGAAAACTATTCCCTGTGAGATTTAACATAAGGAAAAGTTAGGTAAAGGTAAAGGTTTCCCCACGACCGAATGGTCTAGTCATGACCAACTGTAGGGGGCGGTGCTCATCTCCGTTTCAAAGCCTGTAGAGCCGGTGTTTTGTCCGAGGACAAGCTTCCGTGGTCATGTGGCCGGCATGACTCTACGCCGTAGCGCACAGAACGCTGTTACCTTCCCACCGAAGTGGTCCCTATTTAATTGAAACTGTGGATATCAAATCAGAGGATACCAGGCCAGGCCATTATAGCAGGATTTGGGAAAAGGAACTGTGGAGTACAAGTGAACACCATATTTATGAGTGCGTTTTTTTCTTCTTCCACATCTAGTTAGTTAGAAGTTAATTGCCATCCCTGGTTGTGAGTTACTTTAATCATCTAGACATAATTGCTCTATAGTGCTTAATTGTATTCTAGCACAGGTGCAATGTGCTCAGCTTAAATGACCTGTTGTGCAGAGGGCCACAAGTAGCTGACCCTGCCTTTGCAGCCAAGGCAGGTGGGTATTCATTTGCTTCTTTCCTCCCTGCCAACTCTAGGATTTTATGACAAGCCTATCAAATTGAGGGTTTGGTGAACTAGATTGAGCCACTTTACTCACTGTGCCACCAAAATTACTTGCCAGTGAATGAACTATCTATCTGCTAATGCTGTCCAAGTATGTATGGTATCAACACTACATACCAGGTAGTACTGTAGCTCCTACTTCACTACATCTCAGGAGACACAATAGCATCTGGCAGTTGTCAGTATAAGGCCTTGGCCTCTGGCTTGGCTCCTCGAAGTGGTCTAATTCTTAAGTGGTCTAATTCTTAAGTGGTCTAATTCTTAAGTGATAACAGTGATTTGAGTGAAAATCTCAAATTGCCCAGGACTGCTTGCCATTTACTGCTTTTTGTCTACATACTGCTAGCACCGACATGATGAAAAGAAGGAACCAAAGTCTTGCATGGAGCCAACCTGAGATCAAGTGCGTCTACGTTAAAGTGCTCTGTACATCAAAGCAAGAGATGGCATACTTTCTTTTGCTTCTCTGTATGCTGAAAGCCAAGAGCCTGTCTGCGGAGAAAACACATCAGAGTGCATCTTATAGATTTTACCAACTGTCTTCAAGAGATAGGCGAAGAGGCCTCCTTCATTCTTGCAGTATAAGACAGAGATCTAGGGTGGATGGTTATGTGGACTCTTGCACTAGAAAGGAGTGGAAGAGAAGAATTATTCAGCAACACTCTGGCAACACCTCCAAAAGGCATTTAAGAACTAGGACAACAAGAGGAAATGTTTCATTTTGTGGCTTTCTTTGCTTGCTGGCTGCGAGGCATGCTCTGTCCCATTCAAAATGTCACTTTTCATTTGTAAGGCTTGTTAGTAATGCAAAATATGTTTAGCATTTCTTTCCATTTTCACAGTAGGAAGGGGGAAATCTTGGGGCTGGGGGGCTCAGCTGCTCTGTCAAAAATGAATATCTTCTCCCTCTGTCCTGCCTAGGTGCCATCACAGGAAGATCAGTCAGTAAACACTCCTTTCCCTGATACTGGTTAATCAAAAAAATTCTTTCCAGATACAAACATTTGGGAGATTTGACAGCCTTCTGTCACCGCTGGAGACTCCAGGAGAGGTATATAGTTTTCTTACAATCTAGCCAGCATCTCACAGCTGGTTTAGGCTGCCGAAACAGTGCTAGGGGATGATGATCCTAATTATGCTACTAATTGCATTCTCAGTGGAGATGATTAATTAGAATCAGGGATGCCTTGGAAGCTGCCCGTGGCGCCATATAGGGAGATATAATTGAGGAGGCATTCGCACTGAAATGCTGAGAAGGATTTGGAACCCGTCTTGTTTACTGCCACAGAGCACCAAGCCCTTTGGATGACTGGTTCATGCAATCCTGGGATTCTGCTTGCAACTCTGCATACCAAATTTAGAGATAGGCTACTCTGTTGGTTCTTTTTTTAGATTCAAAATAATGCGCAAAAGGCAGTTCCTGAATCATAGAATTGGAAGGGATCTGCAAGGTGATCTAGTCCAACCCCCTGCCTGTAGCAGGAAATCCTCCTACAGCATCTCCAGCAGGTGCCTGTCAAGACTCTGCTTGATGGTCTCCAATGAGGGAGAATTTACCACCTACCTCAGCATCTGGTCCACTGTCGAACTGTCGAACTGTCAGAAATTCTTCCTGATGTCCAACCGGAATTTCTTCTCTTGCAAAAGACTGCTGTATCCTATAGTTTCGGGTGGGTTGTTTTTTTGTTTTTGTTAAACACCGCCTTTTGAGGGTTAAAATATTTGAATAAAAACACAAAACACTGCATTTGGGTGTTTTAAGATATTTTTCAGAAATTAAATAGATTACTTTTCCAATTAGAAATAATACTGTGGCTGCATCTGCTGACACTATATCATTTATATCATCGACCGAGTATACTTTTAAAACATTTAAAATTAATAAAAATGAGAACTTGGAATGAGAATGTAGCACCACAATTTGCTATTTTAATCAAGAAATTTGGGGGGGAGGGAAATCACCCCAAAAAGCACATTCCTACCTATAATGGAGATGGAGGAAATGGCAGAGTCTCCTCTAGGTAAGGGAACAATTTTCCCCTTAACCTGAAGGTAAGCTTCCATAGCACACATGGGTCTACTTGAACCTACAACAGCTATTTTGCTGTCACAAGTCAGTGTTGCTGCAGGATTGGGCCCAGGAGGGGGGTTAGGATATTGGCAGTGCTGTCACTGCTGATCCTGCCCGTGGACCTGATCTTCCCAACCCCAGCCTATTTCGCCCCCTCCAAACCCACCCCTGAAGTACTCTCTGCTTCTCAGGTCCTTGAACTGCCAAATATGATAGCCTGGGTTTCTCAATCCCCTACCACACCTGACCTCATCTTGTTCCCCAGTGCAGTGGAAACTAAATAGGATACATTTCTTTAACCTGATGGTGGCTCCTTGAGGCATCTGGTGGGCCACTGTGAGATACAGGAAACTGAACTAGATGTGCCTTTTGCCTGATCCAGTGAGGCTTTTCTTGTGTTCTTATGTTCTCTCCTATAGCCCTAGCAAAACTGATTCTACATCTGTATAAAAGGTAAAGGTTTCCCCACTACCAAATGGTCTAGTCATGACCAACTGTAGGGGGCGGTGCTCATTTCCGTTTCTAAGCTGAAGAGCCAGCATTTGTCCTGACGACAAGTTTCTGTGGTCATGTGGCCGGCATGACTATACACCAAGGCACATGGAACGCCGTTACTTTCCCACCGAAGTGGTCCCTATTTATCTACTTGCATTTTTACGTGCTTTTGAATTGCTAGGTTGGCAGGAGCTGGGACAAGCAACGGGAGCTCACTCCGTCACATAGTCTCGAACTGCCAACCTTCTGGTCAGCAAGTTCAGCAACAGCGGTTTAACCTGCAGCACCGCCATGTTCCACATCTGTATACTTCCTTGCTAAGTGCTTTACTCAGGACTCATAAGAGGAATAATTATCCAGTATCTGTCCACTATGCTAGTGCTTCATGGCAAGAAGTACTTTACTGCTGACTGTTATTCGATTCTTCATAGGTCAAAAAGGACCCATATTGCAGAATGCGGATTTTGTGCAAAGGCTCACTTTGATTGAAAGAAGAGGGACCCCCACACAACAAATCAAATTGAGCATCTCATCAAAACCTAATCGCTAATCCAGAGATCATTCACAGTACGAAGAGCAGAATGTTACAATTATCATTTTTATAATCACTATGAAATCAGTCAATCAACAGGTACTTATATACCGCTTTTCAACACGAAGTTCACAAAGCGGTTTACAGGCAAATAGTAATAATAAAGTTAAATGGCTCCCTGTCCCAAAAGGGCTCACAATCTAAAAAAAGGCAGACCGCCAGCAACAGCCACTAGAAGGACTGCGCAGGGGTGAAGAGGAACAGTTACTCTCCCCCTGCTAAATATAAGAGGAACACCACTGGAAAAAGTGCCTCTTGTCCAGTTAGCAGGGGTCAATTAGCAGGTCAATTAAAGAGTTAATTGAAAGATTACCCCAATGTGACACCCAGTTCCATTCATCAAGTAATATTGCACAGTAAAAACAGGTAATCATTGCAGTGATTTTCCTTCTTTTAGAGTGCATGCTGCTCAAGTTGATGTTGTTGTTGTTTTTAAAGTTGATGATTAACAATAATGCTTCGTGGCAGCTCAGCTACCCCAAAGGAGAATGGGAAGCTGTTATAGCGGTTGGCAGACAGCAAAGCTGTATTTCCAACCTGACCAATAACGCAGTTCATACCCATGTTACTGCAAATCTAGACCTCCCATGCTTAGGTATTGCCAATTACTGTGAGACATCACATAATAACCTAAAAGAGTGACAGATAGTTCCCTATGAATTTTCATAACTGATGCTAAGAGCCTTGTGGGCTTCTTTTAAACTTGTGAATACGGCTAGCATAGTGTGTAACTGCTTAATTAGAAACGTGATTTTTCCTGGTCCTGTGATATTACTTTATCGATAATGATACACATGGAATTGATTGTGAATTGCTATGTTTATCAGGGAGAAACAGCTTTCTCAGACACTCATACTGGAAAGATAGCCTGTCCCACATTAAACGTTTGTGACAGTGGTAAATTTAAGAGACTAATATTTAAACATACAAAAATTCAGGGCAGTTTCTGTACAAATACTAGCAAAGGGTTTAAAAAGCCTTTTCATGGTCAGTTGCAAACAATATATAATGTAAGATGATTTTGCCAGTTCTCAATATAATTCTAGATTTCTTGAAGGGTGTCTAGATTTCTAATGGGAGGGAATATCATATGAATAGAGGGGTTGAAACATTTTTCTTTTTTGTGGATTTTGGTGTTTTCCAAAGTTAGAAGAAGTGAAGAAAGTGGTATTTTGCATTGTTATTTTGTGTCTTTTTATTCCAATGGTGCATTTTTATAAATTACTAGCATTTTTGACCCGGCGTTGCCCGGGCAACAAATTATCCCAAGTCCAAATGTGGACTCAAACGGTATCGGGAAACTACAGATGTGACACCTACATTGGCCGTTTTCGAGCATTTTCACGTGGGGCCCCCTGTGTGCCCCACCCACGGGGATGGTAGGGGTGTGTGACCCCCGTATTGTTTGTCGCCAGCCTGTAAAGCATACATGTGCCGGGTTTGGGGTAAATCGCTCCAGGTGACCGTTTTCATGTGGGCCGTGTATCCTCACCCCCTTGGGCGCTAGGGGGGGCTGACCCCTGCAATGTTTGTCACCAGTCCGCCAGGCATGCGCATGCCGAGTTTGGTGCCAATCAGTCCAGGCATTCCAGTGGGGCATGGCAGACATTCTGTTTTGCACCCGTGTTCACCCCCCCATCGATGGGGGGTGAACCCAGACTCCAACAGCATTGGGAGCATCGGCGCGCCTCTCGGCAGCCCCAGAAACAATAGATCCGACACCGACTCCCGCCGTTTTCGACCATTTTCACGTGGGGCCCCCTACATAACCCAACCCCTGGGGGCGCTAGGGGCCCCCAACTCCTGCAGTGTTTGTCACCAGGCCGCCAGGCATCCGCATACTGAGTTTGGTGCCAATCGGTCCAGTTGTTGCAGTGGGGCATGATGGAGGTTTTGTTCTGCACCCCTTCCTGCCCCCTCCATCGAGGGGGAGCCGAACCCGGACTCCAACGACGTTGGGAGCATCGCCGGTTGTCTCAGGGACCCCGGAAAGTATGGATCCGATGCCGATTTCAGTCGTTTTCGACCATTGTCACGCGGGGCCCCCGCGTACCCCTACCCTCGGGGGCGTTAGGGGGTCTGACCCCCATAGTATTTGTCGCCAGACTGCAAGGAACATGCATGCCAAGTTTGGCATCAATCGCTCCAGGCGTTCCAGGAGGGCATGGTGGACGGTTTGTTTTGCACCCCTTCTCAGCCCCCCACGCCGAGGGGGGCCGAACCTGTTGCAGTTTCACATCTCACAGTCCAGAACTGGTTGAAACTGGCAT
>JAJKFI010000007.1:6683832-6723509 GCA_029204185.1 Lerista edwardsae | reverse complement strand
ATTGATTGATTGATTGATTGATTGATTGATTGATTGATTGATTGATTGATAATATTTATTGGCCAGGTATGAGTACCTTACTTGGAATTTGATTTCGGCTAATGGCTACATACATACTAACACTAGCACATAAACAATAGACAATAAATACAACAAAAAACAAATAAGGACATTCAATTCAAGTTAGGACACTGCCTCAGTATTTACTCAAAAGTCACCTCAGCATAGTTATCACATTGTTATCACATCACCTCACATAGTTATCACATAGTTATCACATCACATCACATTGGAACGGCTTCAACGGGGCAAGAAAATTGGACAGGATTTGGCCCTTACTTCTTATTAGACATGCACAGGATTGTGCTGTAGATGTATGACAAGAGGGGCTTTTTGTGGGTCAATAGCCAGGTTTGTCCAAGAGAAAGCAGGTACTCTTATGAGATGTATAACATTCCCCAAACTACAGAGAGTAATTTGCCTAAGGTCACTTGGGGCCCAATCCTATGGTGCCCAGTGCCAACAGGACACTCGTACTGCCTGCGCCAGATGTCAAAGAAATGCCATAAGGAACTTAAAGCCAGTGCTACCAATGCAGTGCCAGTTGGTGCTGCACGTCAGTGCCAGTAAGAAGATGCCTTGGCGCAGGCAGCAATGTCTCCCCCAGCTAGCAAAGTGACTTCTCAGGGTAGGGGAGAAGGCAGGGCAAGGGAGGGAGGGAACAAAACTGGGAGGAGGGAGGTTGGCCCGAGGAGAGGATTGGGCCCATGAGGGGGGTAGAGATGGCTGCAGACTCAGCTGCCGAATCCAATGGTCCCTCCCAAGCTGTGGAGCCCTACATAGGCCTCCTCAGCTCTTCCCCAAGGAGGGTCCAGCGTCTGGCACGGGCCCATAGGATGCAGTGGCTGCCATTTTGTTGCTGCTGTTCCTCCAGGTGCCAGCTGAGGATTGGGCTGTCCATTCTGGAAAATCCTGCTTAGAGCCACAAACCCTTTTAATTGTATGAGCTCTTGCTTGTTTGGCAGCAGAGGCTCGGGCGGCTGCCCCAGCCCCATTGGAGACAGTGGCGGCCATTTTGGGAGCCCAGGGTGCAGCCGGGCCTTCAGATAGGGCTGTTGGTCAGTTCATGACAGAGGCAAGATTTTCCTGATTCTCAGCCCAGTCCCTTAGCAACTATTCTGCATCAATTTCCATGTACACAGCCTAGCCCACAATCCTCCTAGGCCAGGCACAACAGAAGTATGTGGTGAGCTTGGCACATTCAGCAGGTGTTCTGCACACACACACCCTCCCCCTTAACTGAAGGGAGCATTTGGATCAGCTTCTGATATCGCATTCAGATACTGTGGTTGAGAGCAAAGGCAGAAAAACCATACTGGGTACATGATAACACACTTGCATGTTCCTAAGCAATCTAGGTTCTTGGCCATCATCGGCTTCACTCTATTAAAATCATTTTTGTATAGGACAATGAAGCTGTAAGAATATTCTGTCTTTTGGAAGTGAAAGAATCAGGTGACTTTTTTCGCAAACTAAAGTCTCCTTGAAAATCTTAGGGAAGAAAAATACATGCCACTACACCGGGAGACAGTGAACTGTCATAAATGAAGAAGACAAACATACCCATACATATTCGTTGGCGAGATTCTTCATCTGTGCCAAAACTCATCTCATTTGAAGTAATTGGCTCCCTGGAAGGCTGCCCAGTAAAACGCACAGAGAACGAAGGTACGGTGTGCTTAATTATTCTCCTGTAGCTCAAGGCAAAGACCTTCAAACAATACTACAAAGTAGTTAAAGAAAAGTATGGAAATGGAAACACAAGGATTCAATAACCCTAATACAAATATCATAGATTTCATGAATGTAAAATAACATCAAACATTTGTCTAAGAGAAAAGCAGAAAGACAATTTTTTTCTCCTACAATGAAAGCCTAAAGTTCTGAAGCAAATGACTTTTACATGACTCTTGCATATTACAAGTTGGTTTGAGAAGGCTGTTGTTGCTTTTTCTTCCCCAGGAAAGTGCTAAATTCACAGTGCAATCCTATTCTCAGAAATATGCCACATTGAGACTTGCTTCGGGATTAGCGGGCATAGGATTACCTTAGATTGTGATTTTGCTTCTGAACCTGTATGTAAATATGTGTTTGTTCCAAAAAATAGCAACATTTATGAAAAATTGGACACATTTGTTTAATAATGCTTACGTACAAATGAAAATTGCTCTTCCCAAACATGAGACAAAGAGACCTGTGTAATTATCCAGACACAAATACGTGGGAAGAGCACTCTCTGGCTGGATAGAGGAAAATGTCTGTGGAGATGTTCACATCTGAAAGCGTATGTTTCAGGGCGCAATCCTAAACTGCACTGGAACAGCGAGTCTGACGGCCTTGGCTGTATCCAGCGCAGCTTTGGAGGACTCTGGAGCCTCCCTGGGGCAAGGGCATGGTCACGCCCTTCCCCAGGGGAGGGACCTATCCCCCCTATGGGTTCCTCAGATCTGCCCCAGCTGTATAGCAGGCACAGAGGCGAGGACACCACGCAGCCTGAATTGGTGTCATGCGGCCTGGGGACAGAGGCTTGGAGGCTAATGACTGCATCCCATCCTACCCCCTCCCCAGGCCGGCACGCCTCCTGGCACACCCAGCCCCCTGCCCAGTTCCGCCCTTATATTTTACTAGCCTTTTGTTACCCGGCGTTGCCCAGGGGACAGAGTATCCCCAGCTTCTATTAGGAGAAGGAATGAATACAGGGACAGAATCAAGCAAAGGAGCGTAATGAAATTGTCACACTCACTGAACAATGTCTGCAGGTCCTGTGGTAGGGCAGTTAGCCCTCTGGAAATAGGTCCCTCTCAGATCCGACTGGGTGCTGGAACTCTCTGGATCATTTGCAACTCTTTGCAACTCAGGCAGTGCAAAGCAGTTTCACTTTCATTTTGGATTAGTCCCTGTGTATCACATAACCTGCAGAATCGTTTGTGACCACAGGGTGGCAGCAGACCTCTAGTCCAATGCAATCTCCTTGGTTCCTGACGATCTGGCCCCCCTCCCCGAAAAACGGGGGGCTGTAGGGGGGTCTGACCCCCGCAGTGTTTTTTGCCAGGCCGCAAGGTACGTGTGTGCCAAGTTTTGTGCGGATTGGTGCCAGCGTTGAGAAGCCTATGCAGAACATACATACCCGCATACATACCCACATACATACATACCCACACACACACCCACGTCCGTTTTTATATATATATAGATATACCGGGACCCACTTTTTAGAATGGCACTTGTGTTGGCACCCACCAGAAGTGATTTCATTAACCTGGAAGTGATGTCATAGCCAGAAGTGACATCATCACATAGGAAGTGCCATCAGTGTGACATAATCAAATGACACTCCTAGAATACAAACTGTCATTCTAAGGTTGAAGCAATTGCACAGCCAGGAAACATCCATGACAGAAAGCAAGATTAGGACAACATACTATATAAAAGCAGTGAACTAAAAACAAAATTTAAAAAACTTGAAAATTCAAACACTCACAAAAGGAATTCACAAGAGTAAGGTCTGCAGTTTCCAGGATAGCTGCTCCCAGCTTTCCACGACCCACCAGTTTGAATAACACTGGCTTACAAACTTCAGCTGACCCAGAATGCAGCAATGAAGCAATGCAATAGTCCAGCTGATCCAGAATGCAGATTGCAGCTGCCCAGTTGCTAAATGGGGCAAGCTTTGGGTAGCTCATGATCAGGACGTTTGCTTCAGGATGCTTGCAGTGATAAATTCAAGATGCTGGTTTTAAGTCCTAAATAGTTTGGGCCTTGTATCATTGGAGGACCACCTGTCTCCACATGAACCTACCCTGTCCACTGTTAGATATTTGACTGGTTGGCACTTGGCGGAAGTCATGACTAGATGCTGAAACTCCCTCCTGAAAGAGGTGAGATAGGCCCCGTCACTGAAGACTCAAATCATGCAATCTGCTTGTTGTCTTGTTTGACCTTGCAAAGTTGTTTATGATAGCAGGAAATTTTGGAGCAGCTACAGGTGCTGGCATCAGAGAAATTAAAGTTTCGTTTAAAACAGTGGAATAAGAAAACTGTTTAGGGTGGGAATTATGTTCTCATAGATCGAAGGTCTAGGTCTTTATATGCTTTTCCTTTTGAGGAAAAGGCATAAAGCCTTTAGGGATCAATGCAGAGCAAATTCTCCCGCCTGTAACTTGAGCCATTTTTCCTGTGCATCCAATTATTGCCGTCTTTGTCTCCCCAGCTACTAATGTGACAAAAATGTGCAGTCATGCCTGAAACTTTTTGTACTGTAGTAACAAAGACAAATATTAGGATGTTCTATTAACTAAGGGATAATAGAAGCCTTGTGGTGCTTTATGAGGCAGAAATTTAAATCCCACGTGGCTAAAATAAGTCCAAAAGGCAGTTTATTCTAGTGTGTGGGCCATATTTTTAATGAGAAAAGCAGCACAGACCTTCTGTTGTCACCAGTGCTATTCTCTGTACTGTAAAGAAGAATGTCTTTTTTAAAATCACATTCCGCCCCAATGGTATGTTTGAATGAACAAGCAAATAATGGGCTCCCCTCTTGGATGAGTGCTGATAACCAGATTGTAAATTGTGTAAGCATACAGCAGTGGCGCAGCTAGGTCATTTTGCACCCAGGACTCATACATTTTTGACACACACACATGTCAAAAATTTTTGGACTCATCATGCAGGCCCACAGGCTATATGTTTGACACCCCTGCATAAGACACTTGTATTTGGGGTTCTTTTTTGGTTTTTGGCCATAACGTTTGCTAGAATAAAGATATTACACTCTGGGTTTTTCCACTGAATTTCCAGTGAAATTCTGCATCCAATAGTATACAGCATGAAGGCAGTATTCTGTAAGCCCGCGATTTTTGAAATTTAGGGTTTAGTGGTGACAGCCACCCTGAGGATGGCACCTGGGGTGCTGTGCCCCCACCCTATAGGTAGCTACACCACTGGTATACAGGCATGCGCCTGTATTCAGTATCCACAGCTTCAGTTATCCACTGATACCATGGATACTGGGAGTCCTATTAAAAAGATAGGGGAACATTAAACAAATCTCTTTTTTCCCCTTGTTGCAACAAAACCACTGATGCTCCCCTATCTTCAAAAAGATGTCCCAGTATCCACAGTTTCAGGTATCCACAGAGGGAGGGGTCCAGAATGGAACCCCAGTGGATGTTGGGGCATGTCTGTATTCCTTTAGCTCAGCCTTGAATGGAGGGGCATACGATAGGTTGCAAAAAAAGCGGCTGCAGTGAATCCACCTATCATATTTACAGTGTTTGCACACCAGTTTCATATAACTTGGGCCTTAGAGTTTAGCTGTAAATAAGTGGAGACAATGTTCCATGGAAATGTGGGGTGAACATCCTGTACCAAAGCCTAGGAAGGCATTCTGGTGGTTTAGCTGGAAGAGATGCAGCTCCATCTCCATTCTCTGATACCCTCGGGAAAGCTCAACTGCCACCATGGGACTCCTCAAATCTATGCCAGCTGTTTTGCAGGCGTAAATCTGAGGTGTGTAACGGCAGTGGATAGGGAGAGAGAAGGGGCTAGGATATGGGCACGCATAGGTGCTGCCAATCACTGGTGTAGCTAATGAAAGTGTAGCCCGGTGCAGAGGGCAAAATGATGCCCCGGAAGTGACACCACAACAGCAAGTGACATCACACTTGTATTTTCATTGGTCATAACTTTTGATAGAATGAAAATACTACAGTTTTTTTCATTGCATTCTGCATGAAATTCTGCTTCAATTGATATATAACGTGACAGTATTATTCGTACAAACCGTGAGTTTAACAAACTATGATTTTTTCATGACTGTTGTATTTTTGTTTTCTGGGGTTTTTTTTGGGGGGGGGGCAAGAACATTTGGTAGAGTTCCGGTTTGTTTCATTGCATTCTGCATTAAATTCTGCATCAAATGGTATATAACAATATGGTATTATTCATATATGCCAAGATTTTCACCATTTTGGCCACTAGTGTCAAGTTCAGCTTGTCGCCCGGTGCAATTGCACTTCTTTAGCTGTGCCACTGCTGCCAATCCTGCCACAATCCACCTCCTTCCCTTTCCTCCGCCCTGCAAGGAATTCATCTCTCTCTCTCTCTCTCTCTCTCTCTCTCTCTCTCTCTCTCTCTCTCCATGCCCCATTCTGACATCTGACTCACCTTTCCTAGTCCAGTGGTGGGACACCTGTACAGCTGCTGGTTGTGGCAGCATGAGCAAAATGGTCAGTAAGGATTAAAATGAAAAGACATCATTTTACAACAGCAGAACTTGTTCCACCGTTGCAAACCCATCCACCTGGCACAGCCCAGGGAGGGGGTTGGGGTTGGGATGCGGCCATTAGGCTGCATCCAAGGCCCTGTCCCTGGACTGCACAGTCCCAATTCAGGCCATGTGGCTTCCTTGGACCTGCGCCCACAATTTTGCGGGCCCAGGTCCAAAGAACCCAGTGGGGAGTCTAGAGCCTTGCCTGGTGCAAGGGCAAGAAAGTGCCCTTGGAGGCTCCTGCTGCCTCCTTAGTGGCTCTGGATACAGCACAGGCCCACCTGCCTGCCTGTTCCAGCACTACTTAGGATTGTGCCTTGTGAAAGCAAATAGAGTTGAATGCATGAAGAGTGTCAATGTTGCTGTAAAATCATGATAGGTGGAGTTGTACTGGCATCTTCATTGCCCAAGACATTGCATCTGGAATACCTGGATCAGCTGCCACCCAGTGCCAGGGACAGCTACTACTGTTGCCAAATATTTCATTGCAGCAGCATTCAAAGCTTTTGCCACGCAGCAGTGAATATGAATATCTCAGCCCTATTCAGACATTACTTAAAGGCAGGAAGATGATATGAGTGTCCACTATTGTCCACTGCTACCTGACAGGAGGATTTATCCAAGGACCACATTTTTTACTGCAAACACTGCATCTGTATTGCTCCAAAATGGAGTGATTCCAGATGCTGGGGGCTGTTGCTGGGTCAGCTCAGGGGGTCGGAAGCCAGTGCAGGGGGCGGCAATTATTGGACCTGCACTGGGGCCGAGACTCAGAGCGCAATCCTAACCTGGAGTTAGGCTGACATAGTTAGGCCAGCAAAGTTTGGACAGCACAAGGGACACCATAAAGTATGTTTGGATCACTCTCAGATAGGCCAACACACAGACGTGCACCTTCCTCCCTGACAATGCTACCGCCCACCAGTCAGTGGAATGCTTACCTCCATAAAGGTATACACATTAGGATTGTGTCCTGAATTTGTTGTCAGTGCTAAGAGAAAAACAGGGCCTCAGGAGCAGGTGATCCTCAGGAGGCAGATGGTTGGTAGGTTCCCACTGGCCCCTAACCATGCTTTCTTCCTACACCTTCAAATTTACATTTGAATAAGGCTACTGTGATTAGAAGAAGGGAGGTTCTGTATATTTCAATTCAATCAATCAATCAATCAATCAATCACTAGTATTTATATACCGCTTTTCAACACAAAGTTCACAAAGCAGTTTACAGGCAAATAACATTAAAGTTAAATGGCTCCCTGTCCCAAAAGGGCTCACAATGTAAAAGAATGGAGAACACCACCAGCGACAGCCATGAGAAAGACACTGTGCTGGGGTGAAGAGGGACAATTCCACACTATCTCGTGCATTGCTTTACATTAACCTAAGTGTATCTACCTATATTGGAACATATTAGATGGGCAGTTTTGCAGGTCAGACAAATCCCACTTGCTTTATGCAGGATGCCGCAGTAATAATGTGTCAGCATATTCTATTTTAGCCCAGGTTGTTTGACCATTACATTTCTGCACACATGCATCATTTCATTGCTTGTCTTCAACCTTGTCACATTCTGTGGGTGAACCGTCACCTCTAAATAGACTCACAAGTCCCTTCTTTTCTACACGTACATACTGTAGCTTCTTGCCTTCCCTCCTATAATCCAACGTATGTCTTATTACCTGTTTTTCATCCAGAGGCTGTAATGGGAGACACACTGATAGCTCTTTGTATCTCATAGGAGAGACATTCTGTTTATTTCTGTTTGATAACTGAAGCATGGAAGATGCGTTGTTTTTTGGAGGAATCCATTTTGGTACTTGACTTTTCATGACCTTGTCTGCAATGAGAAAAAAGAAATCACATGCCTGAGAAAATACAGTATACTATCCTTTAAGAAACTAGATGGGTAGACAATGCATAATGTTATTGTATTTACATATGGTTATCTTAATGTGATATTTCTCTTGTCTATTTCACGGCATTTGTCATCTCCACTCATGACTGCATCTTTAAGCTTGCCACAACATGTGTCTTTAGTGCAAACATTAAATATTCCTTTATAATATATTTTTTTAAAGTTGACAATTTCTCCCTCTCTTTCCCCCCCCCAAACCTCAAGTTACACTTAAGATACATACAAAGTTGGATAAAACTAGTAGGATCACCAAGAAAAAGAAAGGCTCCATTCAGTTATTTTTCTAGCAACTATTTTTCCAAGGACATCTCAAAGCAGCCTTTCAGAAATTAGTCACTATTATAGTTTCAAAAAACTGCACACCCATATATATTGCATATGTTTATTCCTACTATGGTCAGACATCTGTGCAGTCTCCTATGTCCAGGTGCATGAAGTTCATAGCAGTTGAGCATCTTCTGCAAGATACGTTTCTTTGAGTTTAAAATGTTTTCCACTTCATTAAAACAATAAGAAAGCAAAACTTGTTCAGTATACATAAGATACAGAGCTTCACAAATATTCCTGATCCTGACGCAGCTATTTTTGCATGGTCTGAAGCCATGTATATAAATGTAGAGGGCAAGGGAGAGCATGCTCATTGTCATTCTCTCTTAAATGCACAGCATCACTACAACTTGCACAGACATAGGAACAGTTTTTGACACTATAATAGTGACTAATTCCTGAAAGGCTGCTTTGAGATGGCCTGGGAAAAATAGTTGATAGAAAAATAACTGAATGGAGCCTTTCTTTTTCTTGGTGATCCTACCAGTTTTATCCAACTTTGTCCCCATGTGATTGAAGACCTTGCTTATTGCAGGATCTCAAATCACATTTGAGATCCTGGGCACATACAACCAGAGCTGTGAGAAGGTGGCAGGAGGTAAATTATACCTGGGCTAAGGGTAAAAAAAGGGGAACTCGGAGCCTAAAAATTTCCTGGGAACTCAGCTAGCCTCATGGCTGGGCTGATTGGGAGGTCAGGTCAATTGTGCAGGTAGAACAGGGCTTTGCATTGAGAAGCCCAGCAGACCTGGGTTCCAGAGACCTTTCCACTTGTTGCCTCTTTCTCCTTGCCCCATTTTGCCCTGCCCCATTCCGCCCATCCCATTTATGTCCTTCCCCTGCCCTGTTTCACCCCTCCCCTCCTCCTTTTGGAGAAACTTTTTACACCCTGATAAAATCCCTCTCAGAGGCCCTGCATACAATTTGCACGCATGTAGCCTTCATGCACACAGAGCCATCAAATACCTGGAAAGAAAGCACAATGCCACTCAGAGCGCAATCCTAAACTGGAATTAGGCCAGCATAAACTAAGCCAGCAAAGTTTGGCCAGCACAAGGGCCACCATAAAGTGTTTTTGGACTACTCTCTGAGTCATGGACAGCGGTGTTATGCTGCCAGAACGCTGGGCGGGACATCCGGGTGATTGACAGCCCGCCCGTTGGATTCCGAAGCGTTACGCCGTTTGCGTAACGTATGCAAGCGGCGTAATTGGTTACGCAAACAGCATAATGCTCTGGAACGCGACAGGCGGGCTGTCGATCACCCGGATGTCCCACCCAGCGTTCCGGCAGCATGACACCGCTGGTCATGGAGGATGGCGCACGTCTGTGGTGGCTTCTCTGACTCCAAGAGTGATCCAGATATACTTAACCGTGTCCCTTGTGCCCGCCAAACTTTGCTGGCTTAGTTTATGCCAGCCTAACTCATTGTAGGATTACTGAACAGCAGTACTGCATAGAACCTTTTTATAGACATAAGCTTCAGCCTCTGTTGACCACCCTCTGAAAGCTTTGTTGCAGAATAGTCAGCCTTTCATTTGATGAAAAGTTTATCACAGCAATTAAAATGTGCATTGCATGACTGACAAAGGAAAGAAAAAAATGCCAAGGGAATGAGGTGGGGAATGACAACAACAGAAAAAAATGCACACTGAAACCAAATACATGACAAGCAATCATAGCAATAATGAAGGATGGCCATATTAATCAAAAGTTCCATCCAACAGCACACTATTAGCCTAGGGCACAATTCCTTTGGACAAGTAAGAGCAGCTTTTCACCAAAAACCAGCTGCCGCAGTCCATGCAACACTACAGAACCCTGCTCAGCGACCGACTTCATGTAAAACGGTTGTCACACTAGCAATAATAAATAAAGACCCAGTATGGCACTCTGGTCTCCCAGTTAGGGGCCAGTGAAATGAATGAAAGCTGCTCAGGTAAACTTCCTGAAGTTTTGCCCTGAGTGATTTCAAAACATTCCCTCATAAGTTGAAGTACCGTGGGGGCACACTTTTTTTTTTTTTTTTGGCTTACATACTCTGTCAGCATTTCGAATGCTGCCAAGTTGTGTGTTTTTGTCCTTTATTCTGAAGGAGATGGCAAGGGGGGGGAAATCACCTCAGTCATGGCCAGCAAAGGGAATTGTTCTGCCTTCCCCCTGGCTAAGTGATAATTGACTCATTATTTGCAGCTGTAGTGCTCAACTTGCCAAGAACCAAATGCTCAATACCAGGCTTTGGAACGTAGGACAAAGCAGGCCCCAAACAGAGGGCACAAGATCAACAAGAAGAAGAGCGAAACGGAGCAAATGAGGAAGACTTAAGTGAAGTGGATGCAGTCATTCAGCTGGAAAACATGTTTTTTCTAAGCCTGGTTTTATGGCTCAGAAACCTGGCTGCCCGTACCTCAGAGCGACTAACAAAGTGACAACAACAAAGAAAAGATTGTGCAAAGCAGATTTGTGTCTCAGAGGAGTGGATGTACCATGCCTCATAATCAAGCGTCACTCAGAACTGTGTTCCAGTCTGCAAAGCGCTTTTCATTCAAAACCAGATCTAATTTGACATGTCCATTCTGTCCTGTTTCCTGTCCGTCATCTTGCTGCAACTTCTTTAGGTTCCCCGTCTTCACTTGAAGGCTAATGTGCCATCACTTATTTCAAACGTTAATGGAGGTCGCACACCATCACCCAAAGCAAAACAATATCAGGATGATTGAATGGGTGAGTGGGAAGGGTTTAACCCTTGACAGGGGAATCAAAGTCCGACAGAGTTTTGCAGAAAAGGTTTTCAAGATCTAGGACCTCATTTTAAAAGTACTGTCCCAGGGATGTACGATTAAAGTACAAAGGAACTACCTCATGAAGCAGAGGAAAGGAAACAGCACAGCAGAAGATGGTTGAGTTATCTAACAGGCCAATCCAAACCTGTGAATTTGGGCCATCCCCCAACCTCGGGACCCAACTGGAACTGTACTTTTCTGAGGCCCACAGAGGCCGCAAACCCTCCTGGGCTTTCCTGGGCCTCAGAATGCCTTACAAGGGCAAAAAAAAACATCACTTTCAGTTTTTGCCAAAAACTGGAAATGATGTTTTTGGCTGAAATGGCCATTCCGAAGCCCATAGAAGCCACAGGCAGTCATGCATGGCTTTCTCAGGCCTCAGAAAAACCTCTGTATCCAACCATAGCACAGCTCCAGTTGTGTTCATAAAGTCCAGGTAGGCCTTGGGGGGGGGGTTCGGAATCCTTGGATTTTCAAATCTGTGAATGTTGAACCCACTGATAGTGTGGGCCCACCTGCATGTGCCATTTTCAAGGGACATAATTTATTTATTAATAGATTTTTAATAACCTCCACAACAATCAAAAGCTGCCTGGACTGGCATGTAGTTCTTTGAATTTTTAGTTCCACTTATTAACCATCTGAGTCTATAAACGTTCAGTCTGAATTCTTTTTAGTAATTGTTTGTAGGGGCCTATTTTGTGGTTCACTGTGAGTTATAGAAGTTTTCAGAAGGCATTTGACAAGGTCCCCCACCAAAGACTGCTGAAGAAACTTCACAGTCAGGGAATAAGAGGGCAGGTCCTCTTATGGATCCAGAATTGGTTGAGGGCCAGGAAACAGAGAGTGGGGGTCAATGGGCAATTTTCACAATGGAGAGAGGTGAAAAGTGGAGTGCCCCAGGGATCTGTCTTGGGGCCCGTGCTTTTCAACTTATTCATAAATGACCTGGAGACAGGGATAAGCAGCGAGGTGGCTAAGTTTGCAGATGACACAAAACTTTTCTGGGTGGTAAAAACCAGAAAGGATTGTGAAGAGCTCCAGAAGGATCTCTCCAAGTTGGAGGAATGGGCAGCCAAATGGCAGATGCGTTTCAACGTAGACAAATGTAAAGTGATGCACGTTGGGGCAAAAAACCAAAACTTTACCTATAGGCTAATGGGTTCTGAGCTGTCTGTGACAGCTCAGGAGAGAGATCTTGGGGTGCTGGTGGACAATTCAATGAAGGTATCGACCCAGTGTGCGTCAGCAATTAAGAAGGCCAATTCCATGCTTGGGGTAATTAAAAAAGGGGTTGAGAATAAAACAGCCAATATTATCATGCCATTGTACAAATCGATGGTAAAGCCACACCTGGAATATTGTGTCCAGTTCTGGTCGCCGCATCTTAAAAAGGACATAGTGGAGTTGGAAAAGGTGCAGAAGAGAGCGACAAAAATGATTACGGGGCTGGGGCACCTCCCTTATGAAGAAAGACTGCAGCGTTTGGGGCTCTTCAGCCTAGAAAAAAGGCACCTGAGGGGGGACATGATTGAGACATACAAAATTATGCATGGAAGGGATAGAGTCGATAGAGGGATGTTCTTTTCCCTCTCTCAAAACACCAGAACCAGGGGGCATCCGCTAAAACTGAGGGTTGGGAGAGTTAAAACAGATAAAAGGAAGTACTTTTTTACCCAGCGGGTAGTTAATCTGTGGAACTCCTTGCCACAGGAGGTGGTGATGGCATCTGGTCTTGATGCCTTCAAGAGGGGATTGGACAGATTTCTGGAGGAAAGGTCCATCGTGGGCTATAGGCAATGATGGATTGTGCAACCTCCTTACAAAGGTGGTGGGCTACTGGTACCGGGTGCAAGGGAGGGGCAACAGGATGCCTTCCTGGGGCACCTGGTGGGCCGCTGTGAGATACAGGAAGCTGGACTAGATGGGCCTTTGGCCTGATCCAGCAGGGCTCTTCTTATGTTCTTATGTTCTTATAGCTGTATGACATTTTTGGTTCAATATGCCTTGGTGTGCATGAACCACTGAGGAGTTCTTAAGCACAGGTTCTGGAAGAAATGCAACCACAATTACCACGGGTTTTGGCATGCATGCTCCAGTTGTCACTGGGTGCAGGCTTCAGTCTCCTGAGTTCACTTACAATGCCACAAGCCACATTATTATATTGGCACAGTGGTTACTCTGACTATACACTCTTTTCTTCATATTCTTAGACATAAGATGGGATCTTAAGTATTCTCTTTCCGTATTCACACTTCTCTGTAATCACTGCATACATCTGTTAAAATATTCATTCCTTGGATGCCTTGATTCATTTTGAGTCTCTGCTGACATTGCCTGTTTGTGCCACTCTTTGTCCATCTAACCATATGAGGGCAAAATATTATTCTTCCATGGTTCAGCAGTCACAGTGTTGACAGCCTTCTATATTTAAGAACACTCAGTTGAATCACAAGGGTTCTGTTCATCTGACCATTGCTAGATGTGGGAGGGGAGGAAGCAAAATCCAACATTTTCCAAGCTGAAAAAAAAAGCTCACATGACAAACTAATAACAAAACCTTCATTTTATCAAGCCTCAAAAGAATATTAGTTGGTGCAAATAAACTGCATTGTGTTTGATGCTAAAATCCACTCCTCTTCTTTCCAAGTTTAATTAGCACCGAACAAGGATTTTACAGGAGATATTATTCAACTAAACCAGTGTTATCCCAACTGTGGGTTGGGACCCACTTGGTGGGTCGCGACCTGATGTCAGGTGGGTCGTGGAAAGCTGGGAGCAACCATTTTGGAAACTGCAGACCTTACCCTTGTTATATTCCTTTTGTGAGTGTCTTTTTTATTTTGTTTTTAATTTAGTGCTTTTACATCATTGTTTCACCTAATCTTTGTTGCAGTTTCACATCTCACAGTCCAGAACTGGCTGAAACTGGCATTCCGTCTCTCCGTCTTAGAATCAGATAGAGCACCTGTGAGTCCTTGAGCAGGTCAGCTTCCCAGCTTGTTAGGGCAACTAGCTTGAATAGTAGTTGTACTCCCTTTCTGATAGTGTAGAATAAGCAGACAGTTTCACACGGGAAGCCCTGGCTGGAAACACTGCACATTCCCATGAGCTCATAGTGTTCTAAGGGTCACCCCATTGGGTAAGATGGGGCACAAGGGGTCTTCAGGTATCCACCTACCAGATATACTCTGGCTGCATCCCTTTGTTCTGTTGTTAGAAGGAGTTTTTTCACTGTGTGTGCTTAAGATGTAAAGCTGCACTGAAAAACGCCGCCTGCGAGCGGCCCAGACTTCACCGGCTTCCTAGCCGGCAGATTGAACCTTTGTACCTTTCTCACTTTCGCTACAATAAAGAGACTTTGTTATGGAAATGTGGCGATTGCTTCAATCCTTCGCTTCGGAGCGCTAAAGCAAGGCGCTGGAATGGGTCTCCAAGCCCCCAACTCTGCTACTATTTACACAAATACACAACTTTTGCTTTCTGTCAGGGATGTTTCATGGTTGTACAATTGCTGCAGTCCAAGAATGCCAATTTACATTTCAGGAGTGTCATTTTATTATGTTACAATGAAGCACTTCCTGCTTGATGTCACTTCCTGCCACAATATCACTTCCAGCTTGATGACATCACTTCCGGTGGGTCCCAACACAAGTGCCATTCTAAAAAGTGGGTCCTTGTCTAAAAAGTGTGAATACCACTGAACTCAACCATACATTGTGCTGCTATTTCTGAAATAGGAATTTTCGTTCCCCCTTTCCACAAAGCCCTATCCATAGATACAACCATGCATCATCATACAAACTCTTCTCACTCTGACACATTCACTGGGAGATCAGAACAGAAACTACACAAGGACAAATAAACAGCCATAGGTTCTCACCACATGATCAGGAATCCTGCAGTTTCCAGTCTCCATACAGAACATGTTTCTAATGAACATGATGAGCTTCACGCGGAGACAGGTATGCTGCTTCCTGCCTCCATACATTCATATCTGTGGATACATGAACAGACCAGTCTTCTCGCTGCTTGTGGCACAGCAATGTTTTGGTGCCATCATCACACTGTACTATGGGTGATATGAATTACTTTCTGTACCCACATTACTATGCTATATGGAAGCTTGTGCTCTGCTATATAGAAGCTTGTGCCTTAGTATAGAGGAATGACTACATACTGTAAGTGTCAGCTCCCTAAGGTTGCAGTCCTATCCTTCACACATTTAGGATACAACAGTGGTTCTCAAACTTTTTAGCACCAGGACCCACTTTTTAGAATGCCAATCTGTCCGGGTCCCACAAGAAATAATGTCATGGCTGGAAGTATTCACATTGTGATGCCAGAGCTTACTGCTTTCCTGAGAATGCAGCAATGGGTTATTTCTCAGCCATTTTCCAAGAGCAAAGTGAATCAGAAAGAGAAAAAAAAGCCTATTTACAACCTTGACACAAGCAAAACAATCACACAGCCCTCCCCCTTCCCAGCATCCCATCTTCCCATCTTCTCAATATGGCTGCTCTAAATGCTTTGCGACACACCTGAAACTGGCTCACCACTGGTGGGTCCTGACCCACAGTTTGGGAACCATTGGGTACAATATTTATTTTTCACATTTTTATACTACCCTTCCTCCAAGGAGCTCAGGGCAGTATATAGTTTCTATCCTATAGTTCAAATCCTATCTCCATCCTGGGTCTGGAGCCCAACACAGACCTCCTTGGTCCTAAATAGCTGGCACAGCTCCCAGTTAGACCCATAGGAGCTGCCTGGGCCTGACAAGAGGTAAGGGAACCGAAGTTCTCTTACCCGAGGAGACCTCTGGCTGCTTCTCTGGCCCCACAGGATACAGCAGTGGCTGTTTCTGTGCCACTGTACCACACGGCAGCAGCCCGGATAGGATTGGGTTCTTCGTTATGCTGCCAAGGATGGAAAAATAATATTTTCCCAAAATACCTTGGCATGTGGAATGGCTTACTTGCATGAGACATCTGGCAAGGACTCTTGTGTGCAGCTCAAGGAATTCCAAAGATCACCTCCCCAAAAATTCTGAAATGGGTTTAATAAACTTTCTGTGCTTCATTTCCAGTCTCAAAGTGATGCTTGTTTTTTATAAACTATGAGGAAAGGAGATTACATCAAGACGGTCACTACATTTATGATCAATAGGAAATGCAAACTTTCCTTTTCTCCTGACTGCGTCTTTCCAATAATCTGGTAACATAAGAACATAAGAAGAGCCCTGCTGGATCAGGCCAAGGCCCATCTAGTCCAGCTTCCTGTATCTCACAGCGGCCCCACCAGGTGCCCCGGGGTAAAATACATCAATAAAAAAATCCCAACTCTGAACTGAAGCTGTTTCCTTATTTCATGTCCTGCTTAAGTTCCCTGGGGATGGCAGATTAATTTAATTAGTTTTATTGAACTGCCTAGTTGCTTTTATTGGCAAATCCACTCGGACGAGGCCTCCGACAAATTTCTCTGGAGGATAATGCCATCCTATTGGCCCATTTTTTAAATTAAAGTTAATTTATTGCCATTCCTTGTGTTATTTTCAGCCATCCTCTCCGCCATTAAACTTGGATTTGTACAGTGCCTTCATGGCCACTTATACGTAGAAGTTTACAGTCTGGTTTGCTGTTTTCTCCCACCCTTCAGCCCCTAGCATGACTAATGAATAATAGGAAGCAAACAGATATTGCCAAATGGACTGTGAACTAAAAACACTGTTCAACGTTCACTGGGGAATTAAATGACGCTGACCCAACAGCACAGCAGATGCCAATTGAATGCCACCTGGAAGCAGACAAAGTAGACAGTCGGTTTCCAACTTCCTGTTTTCTTTCTAAGTGGCCTGTGCAAAACAAGAGCATTAAAGATCATATTGACATACAAGTACTTCTGTTTCATAGATAAAATGAGACTGTGCTACGCTTTTAGCGCTTCACATAAAATAATATAGGTTTCCCACATTAAAACTGAAAAAAGAAATGCTACCTCATAGGGCGCAATCCTAACCTGGAGTTAGGTCAGCACAGTTAGGCCAGCAAAGTTTGGCCGGCACAAGGGACACTGTAAAGTATGTTTGGACCACTCTCGTATTCAGAGAGGCCACCACACAGACGTGCGCCATCCTCCCTGACTCTGAGAGTAGTCAAAACGTGCTTAACAATGTCCATTATGTCAGCCAAACTTTGCTGGCCTAACTGTCCCGGCCTAACTCCAGGTTAGGATTGTGCCCATAGTTAAACAGTAAGATCTACCACAATTATGGGAATTGTTTTTTGAGAATATCTTCACCCCCCTCTGCTAGTCAACAAAGGGAATAGCTCATATTCAAAGCCCAGTTTACCTATTATGGTTCCAATGCGGAAACTTTCCCATGCAGTCACTGTTATTTCATCAAGGGCAGCACCTTATCATGTGTGCGTGGGGTGATTTTCTCCATCCAGGCCAAACACTTGCTTTTTTTCAAATTTATACCTGTGGTATTTATATAGAGTCAACCTTCTCCCCACCCCCAGCAGCTCTAGCATCTGGTAAGCAAATGTTAGTCCAAATGTTAGTTCAGCCATGAACACTGGCCTTTATACATGCATAGCTTTATACATACATAAAGGCTGGCCTTTATACATGCATAGCTGAGAGAACTCTCACCTGTGCGCCTGTGTACATTGGAAGAGAAACATCTGGTTGCTAGAACAACCCAGAAGGAGAGAGGCTGGTGACTCGGAATAGTTGAGGCCAAAGGACACATGCCTGAATCACAGTCAAATCCTGAACTGCCTAACTGTGTGTGTGCAGCAGTAGCCAAAAGGATACCATTGCATACAACCTATAGTGGTAGTTGTTGAGTTGGCATAATATTTATGCCATTTTTGCTCCTGTGAGGCCTTCAAAGTGACTTTCATTAAAAACATGAAAACAGTAATTATTTATTCTTTGTTTGAAGAATTTAAACCCCACCTTTCCCATGCTCAAGCAAATGCTCAAGGCAGCTTACATGGGCAAGCTAGTCTAAACCACCATTTTTCAGTGGGGTTTTTACAAATATGCAATGTTCTGTGATTCATTGAATCCTCAATCCCAGATGCAGCCTTCACAGTGTGGTTCTTTCCTCTGCCTGCATGCCATCGAGCTTCAACAGGCAATCATGAGTCAAGCCTGGACAGGTCCTCAAGGTCGTACTCTATACTTTTGCCGGCTGGCCTTCTTGCACAATCCCACACTGGCTAATCAGCTCCACAGATAATAGAGCTTGTCACAGCCTGGCATCCTGTCTCCCATCCAAAAGTAAACCACAGATTCTCCTGCTTAGCTTCAGGCAGTACCAGCAGCTCAACCATCAGTCCACACTACACACAATCACTAAGAGCACAATCCTATATCTGTATTGTGCTGGTGCTACGCTCTTGTGCCAGTCCAGTGCTGTCACAAACGTGCTGTCAAGCACATCAGCATCAGCAGTATGGCGCTGGGCTGGCACAAGCAGCAGTGCCGACGCCCGGGCGCCAACGCGACCGTCAGCAGTGCTGGCCTTGTTCCGGTCGAGTGTCAGCGGCACTCAGTCGGTGCAGGGCCTCCACGAGGACGTGCCAGAGGCATGTCAGGGACATAACTGGGCAGCACAGTGGGTGGCGACACAGGATGGCCATAGTGCCAAATCCTAAAGCCCGTCCCCAGCCATGGCGGTCCTGATTCGGGCCACTCCTGTGCATATTGACCTCCGATAGTCAATAGAGGGATGTTCTTTTCCCTCTCTCAGAACACCAGAACCAGGGGGCATCCGCTAAAACTGAGGGTTGGGGAAACAGATAAAAGTTAAAACAGATAAAAGGAAGTACTTTTTTACCCAGCAGGTGGTTAGTCTGTGGAAGTCTTTGCCACAGGAGGTGGTGATGGCATCTGGTCTAGATGCCTTTAAGAGGGGATTGGAAGGATTTCTGGAAGAAAAGTCCATTGTGGGCTATAGGCCATAATGGATTGTAACCTCCTTACATTAGTAGTAGGCTACTTCAGAGTACTGGGTGCAAGGGAGTGGCAACAGGATGCAAGCATCTTGTTGTCTCATGCCTCCCTGAGGCACCTGGTGGGCCGCTGTGAGATACAGGACGCTGGACTAGATGGGCCTTTGTCCTGATCCAACAGGGCTCTTATGTTCTTACGTTCTTATGATTGCAAAATAGCAGGCCCATAGCAGGCCCATAGGGATGACTGGGGCTTACGTGGGTGCAAGGGAAAAATCTCCCTTTGTCCTGCACGTTACTGCTGCTGCCTCCTAATGAGCTTGAGGATACAGCTCTGCTATGTCGGCCTTTCTATGTAGGCTGCCCATAGATAGATGTTAGCAGCAGCAGTAGAAACATTAAATAGCAAAGCAGTAAAAAGCCAGGCAAACAATTCATCTCAGACCAAATGCCTAGCCCATGTGGCTTCTGTAGTTTCTTGGGGGTAAGGGATAGATAGAAGCAGGTCACAGAAAGAAGGTAAGGGAGACTGCCAACAAGGCATCTTTGCATCCACCTGAGACTCAAAGACCACGAGTAGAATGAAAGCGAAGCAGGTAATTTTCCCAGTGACGTTTGGAGCAGAAAGGGATCTCAGAAATCAAATCTTTGAGCTCTGGGAGATAGTAAGAGTTAGCATGCATGTTAACAAAAAGGTTTTGTTATCTAAGACCACAATCCTAAACTGGAGTTAGACCGGCATAAGCTAAGCCAGCAAAATTTGGCCAGCACAAGGGCCACCATAAAGCATGTTTGGACTACTCTCGGAGTCAGGAAGGATGGCTCACCTGTGTGCTGGCCTCTCTGACTTCAGAGTGGTCCACACTTACTTTACGGTAGCCCTTGTGCTGGCCAAATTTTTCTGGTTTAGTTTATGCTGGCCTAACTCAGTTTAGGATTGCACCCTGAGTCTAATCTAAAAATACATATATTGTTGCTTAGATGAGTTAACAGGGATGCACCTAGCAGGGGGTACAGGGGGTCACAGGGGCCGAGGCAACAGAGGATCCACCATTGCCACCTGCCCTCTTGAGGCCCTCCCAAGGGCCAGGCAGGCCGTGCGCGGCATCCACAGAAAGCTTACACCAGTCTCTGGAAAGGCTCTTATGTGACTTCCGGTTTTAGTCAAAAACTGGAAGAAACACTTAAAACATTTCCGGTGGCTGGTATAAGCCTCCCAACGGCCCATGGAGCAGCCTCGAGTTGTACGCAGAGACGAACCGAGCACCGAGTGCACCCATGGCAAGGTGACGGACCACACCCCCAGCACGTCGCCCCGCCCCCATGCATCGCCACGCCACGCCTCCCTGTGCCCGGAATGGCTCAATTTTGGAGTGAAACGGACACCAGGGAGGGTCGGCGGGCCAAACAGCACAGGTTAGCACGCAGGTTACTCCACGCAATGGCGCCCCACCGCTGCCAGCACCCATGGCTCGCGCCACCCCGGGCTACACTCACGCTCTGCCTCTGGTCATGCGGGAGGGTGGTGAGTGGCAACTGACAGGTGGCAACCAGAGGGGGATGGCAGCCTGCAGTCCTGGCCAGGATCATGACTGTGATTTCACGCCTGGCATATCAGCACCATCACAGTAAGCACACAAAACATATCCGTACTAGAAAGCACAGAAAGGCATTCTCTGTTTTAAATTTGGCCCGTTTGTGGAAATGAAAAGCTCTATTTCTGCTTATTAAATAAACTCAGAGCCACTACATTTCCTTGTTTAAACTTGGTTTCATTAACTCCTAATGGCTATTTCAAAGAGGCCAAATGAAGAAAATAAAAATGTGAGATAAGAAAGTGCATTTTTTG
This sequence comes from Lerista edwardsae, assembly GCA_029204185.1. Taxonomy (NCBI): domain Eukaryota; kingdom Metazoa; phylum Chordata; class Lepidosauria; order Squamata; family Scincidae; genus Lerista; species Lerista edwardsae. The sequence continues at coordinate 6,702,341 of JAJKFI010000007.1, read as the reverse complement.
CACTTTAAGTGGCAGGTTTGCAGCCCATTAGCTCATAACGGGAACAGAAGGCTTTGGGTATTTCAAAAGTAGAATTGGGGATTTTGTTATGCAGTTTCTGAGGTTGTTGCCACGATATATTATAATCACTTGCTACTGGATAAATTTGTACATATACCTGTATTTAAAAAGTCAGCGTTAATGCAGAGAAGCAAACAGTGGGCTACATGCTGTGAATTTTAATATCAGTTCCTACTAATGGAGAATAAAATGAACTGGTCAGTGGCTGGTGTTAGGCAATGTCCGATTGTGTACTCTTCAGTCCCCTAAAGCAGTGGTTCTCAAACCTTTTAGCACTGGGACCCACTTTTTAGAATGGTGCTCATGTCAGGGCCCACTGGAAGTGATCTCATTAACCTGGAAGTGATGCCATGGATCGAAGTGACATCATCAAGCAGAAAGTGCCATCCTTGTGACATAATCAAATGACACTCCTGGAATGCAAGTTGGCATTCTTGGACTGCAGCGATTGCACTACCATGAGAGCGCGGTCCTAACCAACATTCCAGCACAGATATAGCTGTGCCAATGGGTAACGTGCTGCATTCTGCGGTGGAGTAGTAGCCACGGAGGCCTCCTCAAGGTAAGGGAACCTTACCTTAGAGCTGTATTGCCCTTACCTTGGTGCTGGAATATTTGTTAGGATTGTGCCCTGAGACATCCCTGACAGAAAGCGAGGTTAGAACAAAATCTCTATATATATAAATGGACGTGGGTATGTGGGTGGGTGGGTGGGTGTGTATGTCTGTATGTGTGTATGTATGTATGTTATGCATAGGCTTCCCCACGCCTTGACCGAGTGCCACGAAACTTGGCACACACGTACCTTGCAGCCTGGAAGGAAACACTGCGGGGGTCAGACCCCCCTACAGCCCCCGGTTTTTCAGGGAGGGGGGCTAGAACGTCCAGACCAAGGGGATTGCATTGGACTAGAGGTCTGCTGCCACCCTGTGGTCACAAGCGATTCTGCAGGTTATGTGATACACAGGGACTAATCCAAAATGAAAGTGAAACTGCTTTGCACTGCCTGAGTTGCAAAGAGTTGCAAATGATCCAGAGAGTTCCAGCACCCAGTCAGATCTGAGAGGGACCTATTTCCAGGGAGCTAGCTGGCCACCTCTTCCTGTTTCTCATGCTTCAGTGCTACCTTACCCCAGGACCTGCAGACATTGTTCCGTGAGTGTGACCGTTTCATTTCGCTCTTTGGCTTGATTGTGTCCCTGTATTCATTCCTTCTCCTAATAGAAGCTTGGGCTAATTTCTCCCCCCCCCCGGGCAACGCCGGGTAACAAAAGGCTAGTAGTTTATAAAAACACTGAACTAAAAACAAAATACAAAAAAAAACTCACTTGAAAATTCAAACTGTTAACACTCACAAAAGGAATACAGCAAGAGTAATGTCTGCCGCAGAGGCATATAAAGGTTGCCATGTGTGGAGGCAGGCGTAGTAGGTGCTGTTCGTGGCAGGGCTCAGCAGGCAGGAAAAACGCAGCCCACCCTCCCTTGCGTCTGGTACGCTCCAAAATGGAGCGATTCCCGCACTGGGGTATGTGGCTGGGTGGCCCAGGGGACAGAGCGTCAGCACCTGTTCTGCAGCTCTGCTGCAGCTTCCAAGATGGCAGCTTCCAGCTTTCCACAAAGCCCCCTGACATCAGGTCGTGACTCACCAAATGGGTCCCAGCCCACATTTTGAGGAACACTGCCCTAAAACTTCGTCAAATTTTTGGACATGGAAATGCAACTGAGGAAGCAGAGCTAAAAATGCTTGCTCCCTCTCACCTACACTTCTTCCCTACCCCTTCCAACCTGCACTCTGTTTCAGTGCCTGTGAGTGACTGGCGCTCAGCTCTGCCTGAAGGACAAGGGCAAGTGAGGTGCTGAGTGCCAATCAGTGAAGCATGCCACGTGGCGTAATTGGAGAACACATTGCTTCTGGAATAAGATGAGGCCATTACTCTTAATAAAATGTGGAGGGGCAATAGGAACGGACATGGTCATTTTCAAAGGTTGATTTAAAGAACCCATATGTTCCATGCTGATCAGTGAAATAAGCCTCAGCCTAAGCAACAAAGTCTGGATTCAGACCAGAACGCTGCAAAGATCTGGAGGTATTCAGATTTACGGGACAGTTTTAAAGCACAGGTAAGTGACCTGTTTGGCACTGTGGGCTTCTTCACACGTTCTCACAAGCTAATGCCATTCAGATACAATCAGATACAGAGTTATATACATAACTCAGAATAGATATATTTTTAGGCTTAAGTATGTCTTAAGGTTTTTGAAGCATACACCCAAATATGTAAAATGTGAATGTGGGCAGTCAGTGTTTTCAAACGCTGTATTAGCACCTGTGGCTCATACAGACACACTGAGAGAGGTGATATTTGCCACCGTTCACTGTCGTGTACACCCTTATTGGCATGTCCATATTTTTCTCTGTATTGTGTATTACCTTGCCTCTCCCTTTCCAAACGCCACTCCTTCTGTCCAAAGCCGTAACGGGCTCTAATTGTGCCTAGGCAAGGCAACGTCATGACGTCACCCCCTGCACCCCTAGCGCCACCGCCCCACTCGCTGCACCACCCCGCATCCAAGCTCCCATCCCCAGGCCGCGTGGCCCCAGTTGGGGCCACGCGGCATCCTCAGATCCTCAGATCTGCGCTAACCAGCAGGCACAGATCCAAGGAGCCCATTAGGGCGGCTGGCGCCTACCGCGGGATAAGGGCGCAGACATGCCATTGCCCCAGGGAGGCTCCTGCCTGTTCCAGAACATCTTAGGATTGCGTCCTGAGTTTCATGGCCCAGAACTCAGGTAATGCTGATCGAAATCAAACTCTGTGTCTATGAAATCACATAGTAAAAGATTCTTTAAAGGGAAGGGAAGGGAAGGGAAGCGTTTCACTTGCCGCACCAAAAATGATACCTTAACCCTATGTGTACAGCAATCGGAAACAAAAGAAATGGTTTTGAATTTTTTTAAGATACCAAAAACACCTTATTTTTTTAAGTTTCACAACAACAAAGCTAATATTAAACTCTCCAGGGACTGACTGTGCAGATAATCGCTTACCAGACCATCAGAGTGGTTTATGCAAATTCCAGTGGTTTTGCAAGAGGAAGAAATGTTGTTTTATTTTTCATTATGGTTTCATTATTGCAGTTATTACTCTAAGTGCCATTCACTGCGGGGTAAGGCTGTGGTACATGGTAAGGCCTTTGTGAAAGAGTCCATGTTTAATAAACATACAGCTATCCAGACAATAATAAATAAACATAGTAATGCCTTGCCCTTCTTCATCCCCTTCCATTAGCAAATGCGCAAGCAGACCATAGAATTGAAAAACTGTATCTTTCACTGCTTTTTTTTTTTACTTGTATTCTAAACGTTTATTATTTTACGACCAAAATGTCCATTGTTATGGTGGATGGGATGTGTTCAGAGCAAAGGTCTCTGGGGAAAATAACCTGCAGTGGGATTTCTGTCAGTGACGGTGCAGTCCTAACCTGGAGTTAGGCCAGCACAGTTAGGCCAGCAAAATTTGGCCAGCACTAGGGACTCCGTAAAGTATGTTTTGGACCACTCTTGGAGTCAGAGAGGCCTGCACACAGATGTGCGCCATCCTCCCTCACTCCAAGGATGGTCCAAACGTACTTTACGATGGCCCTTGTGTCCCCCACACTTTGCTGGCCTAACTCCAGGTTAGCATTGTGCTCTAAATCCATCTCAATGGACATAGGCGTACCAGACTCTCTCCACCTCGCACCACTCGCGGTCTCTGCATGGAGTCACATTAATCAAATACAAACAATTTTCCAACGAACATTAATAACAATGAAATTTATTCTGAAGATTCTCTTTGGCGCAGAGTATGTCACGGATTTGGCTTTCTCTTCAGAACTTCTGAAATGGGGAAAAAGAAACGGGGGGGGTTGAGTTTCTGAAAATGATTCACTGAAGCAGAAAGTACTTTCTTTTCATTTTGAAAGAAAAAATATGCATTTTTTCCTGTTCATCCATCCAAGTTCCTTGTAATGAGGTTACTTGAGGCTATCATTCATTAAGCTTTGCTGATCATCAGCAGATCGTACAGAATCAATTTATGCTTCCCCAACTGGGAGTCTTCCTCCCCACTGTTTAAGCCAAATGAAGAACGCCGCTGCTGAATCACAGAGGCAGGTCACTGGAGGATTAGCATGCTTTCAATTACACAGTTATTAATTCCATTAAACAATGAAAAATGTAGCGTGGCCCTGGCACCAGGGTTCCCATTATACACACTGTACTTGGACATCACACCATGATTCTCACAGCCACTCCATTTTCAGCAAGCTGCAAAAAAAAAAAAAGATACGTTTGAATTTCCAATTTAAAGTAGGAGCACTTGACTGCATAGAGAAAAACCACCTGCATGCAGTGGTTATCTACACCTTCTGAATCAAAGAATACTTTGCACCCTCATACAGTAAACCATTTTGTTCTATTGGGGAAAAATCTGAAATCATGCATACGTTCAGGCAGTGGTGTCATTCAAATGATTTAGGAACAGGAACTCATTTTTGATTGGCACTTGTCGGGAACCCGGAACCAGCCACGGAGCCCGTTCGGATCCAGAACACCCGTTCTGGTCCGTTCCCCCTGAATGACATCACTGCCTTCACCCCCCTAGGAATCCAGAGTCGCTCCCTTTAACCTTCTGAGTGCCGGCCAACCAAGAAGAAAAGCTCTTTGCAGAGGAATTGGGAGGGGGGGAGGAATTTGCAGAGTGAAGTGGGTGGAGTCAGCCCTAATTTTAACTAGTGGAACTGTTCCCCCGCGTTCCCCCCTGCATGACATCACTGCATTCAGGGCACAATCCTAACCTTGAACAGTTAGGCCGGCCAAGTCTGTCTGGCACAAGGGCCACCGTAAAGCATGTTTGGACCATTCTCGGAGTTTAGGAGGATGGCGCACATCTGTGTGCTGGCCTCTCTGACTCCAAGAGTGGTCCAAACATACTTTATGGAGTCCCTTGTGCCGGCCAAATTTTGCTGACCTAATTGTGCTGGCCTAACTCCAGGTTCGGATTGCGCCCTCATTCCTGCCACGTGTATAAGGCATGAATTGTGCACATGGGGTACATAGTCCTGTATGGTGGTGCAATTTGCACAATCTTTATTAAAGAGTAGAGGGTCATGCATGCTAAGCAGGTGTCTACCAATGTCTATATGTGTTGAGGAGGAGTCCAAATCCCTAATGATGATCCTCAGTAAGGTTATTGTGTTAAAAAAAATCCTTAAAAAAGCAGTACTACATCAAGAGTGTTTAGTCATTACTGGAAAAGGGTTCCAGAAAAGGGTTTTTGATGTATGTATAAAATTATATTAATGTAGGTGCTTCTGATACGAATTAAAAACTGGAAAAGGGAGGGTATGTTCAAATACTTGCTCCACCTTAACAAAGCTCTGAAATGTTGCATCTCCTTTGAAGAACTCCTTTGCTTCAAAAAGGAATACATGCCCTGGCATCTGCTAGGGTTCCATTCTGGACTCCTCTGTGGATAGTGGATACTAGGGATGCCTTTTTAAAGATAGGGAACGTCAGTGGCTTTGCTGTAAAAAAAAAAAAAAGGAGATTTGTTTGATGTTCCCCGATCTTTTTAATAGGAGTCCCAGTATCCATTATATCAGTGGATACCTGAAACAGTGGATACTGAATCAGTGAATACCGGGGCACACCTGTATCTTGCTAAACAGTGACTTTTGTGTATCAAAATGTGCAGCCAGTACAGAATCAATTCACATGTTACATTCTGTAGGTGCAAAAGCTAAGTTGTTTTAAGTGTAAAATAATGTAAAGTATGAGTGTGAGAGAAACATTTGCCAACTTGAGGCACACAGGTACACACACTGGTACCACAACTGGCTAAAGTTCTCTGTTGAAGGTACCACATTTGTCCATGGGCTGTGCTGCTGTCTCCCAAACCCGGACATAATTCATACCCAGTGGTAATCAAATAGGACAAAAGTATACTGTACACTGTGCACTGTGCACTGTGTATACTGTATACTGTACACTGTGCACTGTGCACCCAATGCTACTTTTAACAAGATAATGTAGCTAGTCCCTAATGTCTTGATTGAACCTTAGAAAAGCTTGTATATTATACTGCTTAATATTCCATTCTGAGAGATGAGTAGATTTGGGTACGAACCACCCAATTAAGAATTCACATTCTCAGGGCGTAATCCTAACCTAGAATTAGTCTGGCACAGTTAGGCTAGCAAAGTTTGGCTGGCACAAGGGCCACCGTAAAGCGCGTTTGGACTGCTCTTAGTCAGGGAGGATGGCACACGTCTGTGTGTCGGCCTCTCTGACTCCGATAGTGCTCCAAACATACTCTATGGTGTCCCTTGTGCCAGCCAAAGTTTGCTGGCCTAACTGTGCTGGACTAACTCCAGGTTAGGATTGTGCCCTCAATTAACCTCAGGAAAGAAGTCTTCAGAAATCTGTTTCTATTTTATTCTTTTTGGGGATTGTGAGGCAAGAAGATCGTATCTTTTTAATACATTATTGTACAAAATAGTATAGCCTTGCAGAGCAGTAATTCTATAAAAATACTGTAATCTATCAAGTGAGCTGAGCCATTCTGCCAATAATTCAATAAAGGAAAGCAGACTTCCCTACCAAAAGCCAAAATAAGACTAGTTCCTGTTATTATTCAAGCCTGGGAAATGAAAGAGTTAAAGCTGCTGACGGGTGGTGGGTTTCTTTCTGCACCCTCTGAAGTGGGGGAAATGGTCACAGACAGTTAGTCACATCAATGAGCTCTCAGGAGCACATCTGTAGGCTCAGCAAACAACTTCCCTGCCTGCCTGTTTTCTGGTGACACAAACCTAGTCAAAGAAGCACCCACACGTCTTGACATTTGAGTCCCTATTTTGATTGCAAATAGAGCAGTAGGAAGCAAAGGCCTCCATCACTCAGGTAGGTCCCAATCCTATCATACCTTCGCCAAATGCAAGGGTTTTTATTTACATGCCCTTTTGAAAAATGATACGTGTGTGCTTTCCTGCTAGGACACGTCGCTAACAGCGCAATTCAAACCCCCTCCCTGAGCCAGCACAAGTCCCTTGTGCTGGCCCAGTGTGGACGCAAACCCTCCATAAAGCCCATTTGCACCATTTTGGAGGGAGTTAGGCCTCCGTGTTCCGCCTCCTTGGCCCTAAGGCCCAAAAGTAAGTCTGGCCTTCCAAGGCCAGCACAGGGACTCAAGATGGGCAGTGGGAGGCATAACAGGGCCGGGGGAAGGGCAGAATGGGGTGGAGAATGAGCAGGCCTGTGGGTGGGCCGGCCCAAGAAGGGAGTTGGAGGCAGGATCCGGCCTTTGGGCCAGATCCTAACCTTCGTTCCCAGCCTGGTCGGCCCGGATTCAGCCGCTCAGAGTTGCGTCACTGATTGCGGTGGCTCAGCTCTGTGTAGCCCCATCTAATCTGGAGGAATATTTTCCCGTTTCCCCAGGTAGCGCAGCAGCACCTCCAAGCCCTGGGCAGGCAGCCCTGCCTATTCCAGGCTTGGGCTTGTATCGCGCTGTGAGAGGGACAACTCAGAAATGGAAAACGGACTGTAAAGGCTTTGGATGCTGAGTTGCCTTAAGGAAGTTTTTTCAGAATAATAAAATTGGCCTAAAATTTACCCTAGATCCTGGATTTCTTTTTCTTACTTTTTAAAAAGGGAATCCTATTATGTGTATTATCGGTACATTCAGAGCTTTCTTGTCCCATACTTTTTCATGCTTACACAAAATTAATCCTCTCTTCCAACACACACACACTCACACTCACACACACACACACACACACACACACAGAGAGAGAGAGAGAGAGAGAGAGAGAGAGAGAGTGCTGTAAGAAAGTCCAGTTCAGGGTAACTGTGTGACATGATGAAAATAGAAAATCTGATTCTTTTGTACATACAATGAAGTGTTTTGACAAAGAAACATTACATAAAATATAGGAAAGTGAAGCTGAAAGTTTCCCTGGTTCTGGGTGCCTCAGAATTTGAAACATGTTTCTAGCCTTGCAGTAATTAAAATCTAATCATATTTAAGGATTTAAAGCGTAATTGATGCCAGGGCTATAAATAAATCAGTTTGCTATTTTTTTCCCAACTTTTTGAGAACAACAATAAAATCAAATTCAGGGAAAGTGAATAAATGTATATTCTTTGTGGGGTGCATTAAGTTCCACAGTGCTTATAGAATGTAAGGTCTGCCCTTCATAAAATGCCAGTGAATGAACAATGAAGCAAGTTAACAGCAGAGCTTTAAATAGGGATGGCAATTAAAAATAAATGGGGATAAAAAGAGAGGGGTAGCTGGTTCAGAACAAGGATTGGTTTCTTGCTAATGATGAAATGGGCACTGTTACATGCTTCGTATGCAAGACGAATGTCTTACGATCAGGTTTAAATTGCTTTTCCCATCCCACCCAAGTTTCATGAACACTCCCATATTATGGGAACACTCCCATATGGATGCTATTTGCACCCATAGGCAAACCCTTAACTGGACCTCCCCTGATGCTACCCACTGTCTCTTGGTCATTGGAACCCTATTACTGCCACCAATACTTAGGGCTTAGGGTTGGTCCAGTCAGGTCCACCCTCTAATGGGCACAGAATGTTGGCCAGTGCCCAACTTCACCCACCCCATCTATATCCCTGTGTTTCCAGGTCACATAGAGTTGTGACCCACATCACTGGATGGAATATTTGACCTGGGGTGCAATCCTAACTTGCGCAGGGGCAGACAGGCTGGCAGGCCTGCGCTGCATCCTAGTGCAGGTTAGGATTGTGCTGGAGCTCACCATGGGGCAGAGCAAGTATTTCCCCTTGCGCTGGGGGAAGCCCCAGCCATGGCCCTGGGGCTCCTTGGATCTGCACCAGCCTTTTAGCCCATTCTGCCCTCCCTCTACCCCCTCCCACCTTCCCGCATCCCTGGGGGTGGGTTTTTTTTCAGAATTTCTTGATTAAAATAGCAAATTGCGGTGGTGTGTGTTTTTATCCAAAATTTTATTGCAAACTGCACAAACAGCACAATAAATAAGGGAGAATGGCCCTACCAAGGCAAGCAATTACTGGCACACACATCCCAGCCCAAAATAACCTGCTCAAAAATTCCCAAGCTGCACTCTGGTTGCTACTTGGAGCATCCAGAAACTGCTACTTACAACTTCCACATTCCATTAAAGTCGCCCCAGGATGCACTGTGAACTATGAACATCATGCATGTTCATGCACATTTAAGCAAGCTTCCTCCTGTTTCTGCCACTCCTCCTCCTGATCCCTTACTGAAAACTATTTCTGGATTCCTCAAAACTGTGTCAAAAGAAACAAAAGTGGTGTTGTTTTTGTGAAATTGATCTAAATTTGGGTCAAACTCTGTCAAAATAAGCAAAAGCTGTGTTTGTTTTTTTGCGTTTTGACCTAAATTTCATTTTATGTAGCATTTTCAGTAGAAATTCTCATTATTTAGCATTCTGTGTTGATCACCAAAAAAACCCATCCCTATCCATCCCCAAATGGCCCCACGCTGGCCAAACCTGGCTGGTGCAGAACCGACTCACCCAACTCTGCTGACTGCATTGGCCCAGCACATCTCACCACCTGGCCAGCCTTATGGCACATTTGCAACATCACTGGACCAACACAGGTGACATGCATCAGCCCAATCGGGGGGGGGGGTTGGATGGTGCTGCCAATCAGCCAATCCTGATGCTGCTTCCCTGTTAATAAGGAGCAAGAGCTGCCCTGTGGTGATGACAACCTTACAGGCTTATCTTGCTGTAAAGCTTCAAAAGCTACGGACTTCCATAGAAACCATATCTCTGACTGTTTACCTCTTTATATGAGTTCTGAGCCATGTGGCCTGTTCCATCCAGTAGAATAATAAACATGTCAGATCTTATCTAGCCGTTTGATTACCTTTTCTACAGTCTTTTCCATTTTGTGATTCTCCCAGTATTTTTCTCAAGGTATTTTCCACTGATAGGCAGTAACCCTCGGATGAAGACAGGTGACCCTGCTCTGCTCAAGGTCACACTGTCCAATCAGCAGCTGATTTAATTTCGTCCCTCAGCTTGCCCATGTAGTAATGTTCTTGTTCTCTGTTTCAGACATTGTGGCCCGTTTGCCTGAAAAGATGTCTCTCCAGATGATACAAACCATTAACAATCCTTCCCTGATTCAGCCTGGATTTTCTTTGCTCAACTTTGATGGCAAAGTATTCTTGTTTGGACAGAAAGGCTGGCCAAAGAGGTCTTGCCCTACTGGAGTGTTCCTCCTTGATCTCAAAATGAACGAACTCAAGTTGAAGCCAGCATTCTTCTCCAAGGACTCCTGCTACCTTCCCCCTCTTCGGTACCCTGCGATCTGTGCTTTCAAAGGCAGTGCAGACTCTGAGAAGTGTCAGTACCTCATCCATGGAGGGAAAACGCCAAACAATGAGTTGTCCGACAAGCTATATGCCATAAACATGGTGATCAGGAACAACAAGAAATTCACATTTACATGTCTCGAGAAAGAATTAGTTGGGGAGGTCCCTGAAGCCAGATATGGCCACACTGTTAATGTGGTACACAGTCAAGGCAAGCGCATGATTGTTGTAGTCGGAGGAAGATCATATATGTCTCTTGGACAAAGAACAACTGAAAACTGGAACAGTGTGGTTGACTGTATGCCACATGTGTTCCTGATTGACCCGGAATTTGGATGCTGTACTTCATATGCTCTCCCTGAGCTTCAGAGTGGATTCTCCTTTCATCTCGCCCTGGCCAGAAATGACACTCTCTATGTAATAGGGGGACATTCTATTGAAAATAACATCAGACCCCCCAATCTTTATAGGATCAAAATTGACCTTCCCATAGGCAGCCCGGCTGTGAGCTGCTACGTGTTGTCCGGAGGAATTTCAGCGTCCAGCGCTATCATGACCCAGACCAGAGAAAAAGAGTTTGTCATTGTTGGGGGCTATCATTCTGACAACCAGAAGAGGATGGTTTGTCACACAATTAATGTCGAAGATGACAAGATAGAAATAGCGGAAAAGGAGGCACCGGAATGGACCCCGGATATCAAACACTGCAAGATATGGTTTGGGAGTGATATGGGGAATGGAACTATCCTGTTTGGTATTCCAGGAGACAACAGGCAGCTCATTTCAGAGGCAAACTACTTTTACACTTTGAGATGTCAAGAAGTGGGAGAAAATGAGCAGGACTCGGAAGACTTGGCACAAGTATGCAGTCAGAGTTCTACAGAAGACGCAGGAGATTCCACTCCTTTTGAAGATTCGGAGGAGTTCACTTTCGGCTTTGATGCCAGTGCTATGGACACCTATAATGAAGACGATGAGGAAGATGAGTCAGAAGCAGGCTACTGGATCACCTGCTCTGCAGGCTGTGATGTCAACATCAACACCTGGGTGCCCTTGTACTCCACAGAGCTCAACAAGCCAGCCATGATCTTCTGTTCAAATGGAGACGGCCACTGGGTTCATGCGCAGTGTATGGATCTATCTGAAGACATGCTTATTCACCTTTCAGAGGCAAATATCAAATACTTCTGCAACGAACACGTCCGACTGGCCAGGGGACTGCAGACTCCCAAGGAGACAGTGCCCATGAAAAAGCAACCCATGAAAGCCTTGCGCAGGAAAGCCCCTTTGAGAATAATCACTCCTGCAAAAAAGTCCTTTATTCGGAAATTGTTTGAATAGGTTCACACTGGTAGATAACCTTTTATAGCTGGTATGCAAAGCCAAGGTCCCCTAATTCAAAGATCCCCTAGCTACACCTCAGACATTTTAACACGTGTTGGAGAAGACTCTTGAGAGTCCCCTGGACTGCAAGGTGATCCAATCGGTCAATCCTACAGGAAGTCAAGCCTGATTACTCCCTGGAAGGACAAATCTTGAAGCTGAAGCTCAAATACTTTGGCCACCTGATGAGAAGAGAGGACTCTTTAGAAAAGACCCTCATGCTGGGAAAGATGGAAGGCAAAAGGAGAAGGGGGCGACAGAGGATGAGATGGTTAGATAGTGTCACTGAAGCGATAGAACATGCAACTGGGCGAACTCCAGAAGCTAGTGGAGGACAGGGAGGCCTGGCGTGCTGCAGTCCATGGGGTCGCGAAGAGTCGGACACGACTTAGCGACTGAACATCAAGAAGTAGTACCTTGATGTCATGTTTGTGTCTCATTATTAGGGCTTTTCCATTAAGGGCGCAATCCTAACCTGGAGTTTGGCCGGCACATTTAGGCCGGCAAAGTTTGGCCGGCACAAGGCACACCATAAAGTATGTTTGGACCATTCTTGGAGTCAGAGAGGCCAGCACACAGATGTGTGCCATCTTCCCTGACTCCAAGAGTGGTCCAAACATACTTTACGGTGTCTCTTGTGCCAGCCAAACTTTACTGGCCTAACCGTGCAAGACTAACTCCATATTAGGATTGCGCTGTTAGAATGGTTGTTAATTCACTTTTGTCTTTGTATTATGAAAGCCTCTGTAATTTCCAGACAAGGTCAACACTGTACCATTTTAAATGCTGTTAGGCGTGCATGCTATCGGAATAGACAATGTTGTAAAGACAATGTGCTCCTCTTGCCCAGTAGTGTTGTAGCCTGTGAGATCCCAAACCAAAGATTGTGCAGATGTTCCCTTCTGAAAAAGATATTGCGCTTAGCCCAGTTGCAAAGAGGAGTTCACCCATCACTATTGGGAAAGGCTTCAGCCTGAGCACTTAGAGCTTCTGCTTAGAATAGACACAATGCTGACCTAGAAGTGCAAATGGTCTGATATACTGTAGTATATGGACTCTTCAAATGTCGTGTGGTCGCCTACATTGGCTATTATGATGTCCAGCACAAGTCAGCCAATTTGATCACAAAACAGTTGCTGATGTAATAATGCATTAACTATGGTGAAAGAGTTGGAGGCTGATGCAGGCCTTGTTCTAGATAACTATACTAGGGCTGTTTGAAAATGGTGTTTTTTTATGTATTTTGTGATTTGAAAGACATAAAGCAGTGTTACATGTTCTTATTCTCATTCCAAGCTCTCATTTTTATTTCTTTTAAATACTTTAAAAGTGTACTGGGTAGGCGATATAGTATCAGCAGATGCAGCCCTAGTATTATTTCTAATTGGAAAAGTGTAGTCTATTTTAATTTCTGGAAAATAAGATATTTTATAAAATAAGAACACCAAAATGCGGTGTTTTGCGTTTTTATTTGGATATTTAAACACATACAAAAAGCCAGTGTTTTGTGTTTTTATGCATTTTAAACCACCACAACCACCACTCCTATAAACCCATAAAACGGACTCTATGCCTCTGACCTTTCCCAGTAGAAGATCAGAGAGAGGCAAGCTGAGCTTTGGCCTTTGGACATTATGGCAGTTTGGGGGCCCTGAAACATAACACACGTGCGCACACTTTTGCATATTTTGCTTCCCAGTGCTGAGTTGCGTCAGAGAGCTGCTGCTCTCATTCTGCTCTCATTCTCATTCTCTACTCTTTTCCAGCTTGGTGGTTTTATCATTTTAAAATAATCCTCCCCTTTGCTCTGTGTGTTTTCAGAATGCCAGATGCAGGCATCTTGTTGTCTTGTGTGCTCCCTGAGGCATCTGGTGGGCCACTGTGAGGTACAGGAAGCTGGACTAGATGGGCCTTGGGCCTGATCCAGCAGGGCTCTTCTTATGTTTTTGTTATGTTCTTATGACTGAGAAACTAGGTAGGAATGATATTGCTACACAAAAGGGGCTTTACATTTGACCATAAAAAAGCAAAATGTTTTCTCTTCAGCTTTAATAAACAACCAGTAAATCCATTTGACTGACTGTGTTAAATATGACATAATAAGGCAAGAATTTCTTTATTTGGTCAGAATGTGTTACAGTCTCACAGTCAAGGAGGATGGCGCACATCTGTGTGCTGACCTTTCTGACTCAGAGGGTAGTCCATACTGTACAGTGTCCCTTGTGCCAGCCAAACTTTGCTGGCCTAACTGTGCCAGCCTAACTCCAGGTTAGGATTATGCCCTGAGAGAATAAAATGAGATTATCCATGCATGCTGTACTGAGCTTCTTGGAGGAATTGCAAGATAAAAATGTGCAACAATCCCACACAAGTGAGTAAATGCAATAGTTTTCACACATACAGGATCATCATAGAAGATCATCTTCACACAATATTTCTTTACAGGGCTTTTGTCTCATGCAAATCACCTCTCAAAACTATTCCTGTATTGTTAATAAGAATTGTGAATACTCAGCACCAGTGGAGAGATTATTACCTTCATAAGAAATTAAATATTATTCTGGCTTATTTTTTTAAAGATGGTCTAGATAATCATCTAGTCTTCAGTCTAGATAATCATTCTTTATTTATTCAGCTTGTAGTTTTGAGTTCTGTAAAATGAATTAACAACTGACAAACTTCATCAGGAAAATCATTTTTCCCTGCATAGTTCCATTATGTAAATATCAAGCAGAAAGTGGATTATTTTTCATTTGTCTACAATGAGAGTAAATTGCCACAGAGTACATGCCTACATGAAGACTGATTTAGGGTGATACAACCGTTCTGTCACATGACCAAAATCTCATCAATTCCCCAAAAAGTTCATTTCATTAAGCAGGCCTGTTATTATCTAGCTACACAGTTACATCTCCTGGCCTGGAGGACCTGAACCTATGGCCCTCTTAGGGGCTTAGCAGGCTAGGCTCCCTACAATGGGATAAAAGAAAGAGAAAGAAAAGTGCCTATCTGGATTGAAAGAGCTGGAGAAGCAAGACGTAAGTTGCTCTTTGCAAGATGCCAGCCAAGAGGCAAGTAATGATGCTGTACAGCCAGGAAGGAATTAGCTCCTAGGAAGATCTTTCCCTCCAGTGCTAGGAAGATGCAGAGTTGTAAGTGGATCATTTAAGTCAGGGAAGTCTCAGGGCGCAAGCCTACGTGCGCCCTTGGGCTGATGCTACCCACTGGTTTTGCCCCACAGCACTAGCACCGATGCGAGGGCACCAACCAGTACCCCCACATTGGCACTGGTGCCGTTGGGCCAATGCTAGCAGCAGCATGGTGCCAAGGGCTCCAGGCCAAGACTGCGCCACACCACGCGTGCTATGCAGCAAGCGCAGATTCGAGGAACCCATAGGGTTGGCTGGAGCCTCTCCTGGGGCAAGGGCACAAACTTGCCCTTGTCCCAGCTAGGTTCCCCAGCAGTCCAAAGCTGCACTGTATACAGTCGAGGTGTTCCAGCCGAGGTGTTCCAGTTTAGGATTGCACTCTTATATTAGTTACAGCACAATCCTCACCTGGAGTTAGGGTATCACAGATAGGCCAACAAAGTTTGGCCATCAGAAGTGACACCATAAAATATGTTTGGACCACTCTCGGAGTCAGAGAGGCCAGCACACAGACATGCGCCATCCTCCCTGACTCAGAGAGTGGTCCAAATGCACTTTAAAGTGGGCCTTGAGCCGGCCAAATTTTGCTGGCCTAACTCCAGGTTAGGATTGCACCCTTAGACTCTTATCGTTATTTTAGCTTGAACTTTGTTGCTTGATTTCAAGTATAGAATTTGATTGTGCGTTTGATTGCACAATCCTAACGAAATTTTCAGCACTGACATAGTGGGGCATGTGCTGCATCCTGCAGTGGAATAGTAGCCACAGAGGCCTCCTCAAGGTAAGGGAATGTTTGTTCCCTTACCTCAGAGCTGCATTGCCCTTACCCCGGTGCTGAAAACTAGGTTAGGATTGCGCCCTGATTTTCCTTGTTCCATTTGAATCCTCAATACATCATTTCCTTGCTTTCATTAAACCAAATCTGCCTAGTGCTTTAACCTATATTTGACTTTCTGATGCCTTGCTCAAGCTTGCACGCTAGCCAGAGAAGGCTTCAGCATGTGAGTGTTTCTATGG
Source organism: Lerista edwardsae (assembly GCA_029204185.1). Classification (NCBI taxonomy): domain Eukaryota; kingdom Metazoa; phylum Chordata; class Lepidosauria; order Squamata; family Scincidae; genus Lerista; species Lerista edwardsae. The sequence continues at coordinate 6,686,341 of JAJKFI010000007.1, read as the reverse complement.
TGAAGTGTGGATGAGAAGGAGAGAGAAGTGAAGCACAGAGACCAGAAGTGAAGACATTTCCTATCCTTCCTCAGGTTAGTCACTGTTAGGTTAGTCAGGGTTGCTGATTGACAGACAGACTCCCAGCTGGGTGAAGGGATGGAAATGAGACTCTTATCCTGTGTTTCCCATAGCAATGAATCTGAGGGCGCAATCCTAACCAACTTTCCAGCACCAGAGTAAGGGCAATGCAGTTCTGGGGTGAGGGAACAAACAAACATTCCCTTACCTTGAGGAGGCCTCTGTGACTACTACTTCAGCAAAATGCAAAATAGGCCCCATTGGCATAGCTATGTCAGTGCTGGAAAGTAGGTTTGGATTGCACCCTAATCCAGAGCGCAGTCCTAACCTGGAGTTAGGCTGGTACATTTAGGCCAGCAAAGTTGGCTGGCACCAGGGCCACATCTGTGTGCTGCCTCTCTGACTCCAAGAGTGGTCCAAACATACTTTATGGTGTCCCTTGTGCCGGCCAAATTTTGCTGGCCTAATTGTGGCAGCCTAACTCCAAGTTAGGATTGTGCCCCCATATATACAGCCAGGACATCTCTATGACCTTGATGTGATCTTAGGGTGGGGAAAAGCACCAGATTTCCCAGAGGCTTGGGACTCGCAACAGCTCCAAAAGACTTCTTCCCAAGAGGAAATCATGAAGCCCCTCTCAATTCCTCAAGCCAAAACATCATTGCCCTTTCTCCAGCTTTGGCATTCCAAGTTTTATCCAAGGGCTCTTGTAACACCCATTCTTATCTGAATTAATCTGCATACAACGATCATGATCAGATCAAGGTGTAATTGTCATCAAGCTTTTGGTCTGTATACAAAATTGTAGGTAACCATCTAAATATTTCAGGGTGCTAAAGTATAGTTAGGTTGTGCATTCATTCCTGGGAAATTGGATCTCCTCTGCGTACCTCAAGGGCAGAGCCCTTGAGGGCTGTCCTGGTCAGGGCACCCTGTTTTGTCCAATGCAGAAGATAAGCAGATACTGAGCTTAAAGCACTAGTGGTCCACCTGGGATGCTGTCCTCCAGTAACACCATCCCTATTCTTTCAGTGGATGTTCTGACATCATGTGATGATTGCATCTCAAGAGCTACATTCCCTTCCTTGTTATCTAAAGAAATAATATCGAGCACAACCAAAGCACTTGTACCTGAAAGAGGCTCTGAAGTCGGCTCTGCATGGAACATGACAACAATGCATGGTTCAGTAGGACTATTATGAACCATTTCCTACCAAGGTCTTAGTTCTAAATCTGAGCTTCTTCTGTTCTTCTCCTTTGCACAGCTGCAAAAGTTTGCTCTGAATCTTTCAGTGCTCTTTTGTTTTCCAGTGGCATTTAGTGGAGGAAAAGCAAGAACGAAACACACTTTTCTTTCATCCCTGTTCAAGTGCAAACTGACACGGGCAGCCCAATCCTAACTCACCCGCCATGCAGGGATGCTGTGGTGCCAACATAGCCCCCGCTGTATTCCATTGGGGAGTTATGGCCTCTGGAGGCCTCCTTGGGGCATGGGAACAGCTACCAAGGGTCTACTCAGACCTATTCCAGATGGCGGAAGTTGAACTTGATCTGTGTGGTTGGATCAGGTCCAAGAAGGGGGTTAGGATTTGGCAGGTGCAGCTGCCACCAAACCCATCCCCCTTCTGGGCCCCATCCACCCTCCTCCATGCCCCATCTCCTACCAGTTTCTCTTAGGATCGAACAACCTGGACCTGCTCCCTCCATACATTCAAGATTCCATTTGTCCAGAGGCCTGTATGACTAGGCTCCCATTCTGTCATGCATTCATTCCTGCTCCAATCACAGAAAAATCAAGCTCAATGCTAAAGAATCATGGCTGGGCTTTGGTCTACAATTTGTGGGACAATACATGTATATGACACCATGAGTGTGCATGTACCAAAATGATAAGCTTGGAGAACACTCTTTGGAGACAGATGCTTACTGAGAAAGTTCATGACTAAAGAGCCAATTCCTCATCGTCACAATGCAGTGATCACTGAGCCCTACTGCTAGCTACATTCTGCAGCTACTTTTGGCTGCAAAGCTAGCAACATGATTGGTAAGGTGAATATATAAAATAAGTTAAGTCTAGAGGGGGTCATGGCACTAAGTTGTGCATGTTGTCGCCTCCATTTTGCTCTAACTGCCTGGAATGGCTCCAAAGGGAAGGGAAAGGGGCCACTTGCATAGTGTGTTGAAGCATTATGCAAAAGTTAGTGCTATGACCCCCCCTCTAGCTACACTACTGAGTTAAGGAGTGGCAGCAAACATAGTCAGCCTTGCCAAAAAGATTAAATAGTTTGAAATGTTGCCCTGAAAACACACATGTATTTCAAGGTTCAGGAGAAAGAAAGAAAGAAAGAAAGAAAGAAAGAAAGAAAGAAAGAAAGAAAGAAAGAAAGAAAGAAAGAAAGAAAGAAAGAAAGAAAGAAAGAAAGAAAGAAAGAAAGAAAGAAAGAAAGAA
>JAJKFI010000007.1:6671914-6683822 GCA_029204185.1 Lerista edwardsae | reverse complement strand
GAAAGAAAGAAAGAAAGAAAGAAAGAAAGAAAGAAAGAAAGAAAGAAGCACTGCACATTTTCGGTGTGTTGGTGGAAAGCCAGCTGTGCAGTGCTCCAGTTAGCTTTCAATGTCACCAGCTGAACTCTTCCCTCCCCTTCTCTGTGGGTCTTTTAAAAAACCAATGACTTTTTTTACAAGGTAAAGAGCTGGTGTAACATGCATACACAGTATTTCATGTGGGTTTTTCAATCATGAGAGGCAAGACTGAGAACTGATCCATCAGTTTACTTGTGTATGTGTACCTGTCTGGAGCAATTTATGACGCTGGGTTCAAAAACCGAATGGAGAAACCAGCTTGATTCTTATTAAGAATGTTTTGTAGTATCTGGGCTTGCCGTCAATTTCCACTCTCTGCACCTACCTGCCCTGCTAGAAACATGATGCGGGGTAGCTCCTCTTCTGCTTGTGGCTTTCCATGATGTGATTTTGTGTGGGTCAGTGTGGGAGGGGAGAGAGAGGTGCTCTTGCTTTGGCACAGGCACTTTTGATCCCTTTCTGATTCTGTGATTGATATCGGTGCTTGCCAAGCATTGTAGCACTCGGGGGGGGGGACTCTTTAAAACAACAAGCTATCATGATCCACTACCAGCCACGATCCTGGGGGTGGGGGTCAGCACCTGGGAGCACACCTCCAGGGGTGCACCCCCCCAGCAGGTGCTGCCCCCACTCCCACCGCTTTGAGCAGCTCCGAAGGGCTGCCCCAGCCTTCCAAGAAGGAGCAGGCAGCCCTTTGGAGCCACGCCGGACTGCTCCAGGAAGGAGCTTCTGCGACTAGGAGTAGCACTTCTACTCTGTGGCAGGGGGTAGGCAAGGGTGGCAGGTGTTTCCACCCCAGTCCAAACCAGCGCCTAGGGCATTTGCTCCCTTGCCCCCCCCAGGTCCGACACCGCCCACTACTAGACCCCCCAAAAAAAGAAATCTAGAAACAGTATTGTTGTTGTTGTTGTTGTTGTTGTTGTTGTTGATGATGATGATGATGATGATGATGATAAAAATAATAAAAATAAATAATTGTTATTAATCATTAGGGTCCTATGCTCCTGAGGTCTTACATATAGTACGTCTGCATATAGATATTTGCTAGACTCTCAACAGAAATGGAGTTCAAGGACTGTTTCCCCAAACCTTTACAATCATTCAAAAGTACTCAAAAGACTGACCTGGAGAACACAATAGGCAGATAGGCAGTTAGGGACTTCCATGCTAGACAAAAGACTGAATCTGGGTTGAAACATGACCTACAGCACCAGTTACTAGAGAAAATGGGGAAATGTGACATTGTAGGTTGGGTTCTGGAGATTACCTCATACCACGTTAGCAGTCCAGCTAATGATTTTCTTCTGCAAACTGGCCAGGGGTACTTGCAAAGTGGAGTTTTAGCGTGCAATCCAAACCCTGGGCTGGAATAGGCAAGCTGACATGCCTGCTCTATATGCAGCCCGGAGCTTGGATCTGCTGCCACACTACCTGGGGAAAGGGGAATTTATTCCCTGCCCCTGGGTAGCACACAGAGGCCTGAATGGGGTTACTTGGAGCTGTACCGCTGAAATTGCCCGTGCAACTCCAAGCTGCCAAATTGGGGTTGCCTGGGCCAGGGACAGGGGTTAGGATCCGGCCCAAAGCTCCAGGTCCTGTCTCCACCCCCTCCCATTCCCTGCCTCCCCCTGCATCCTGCCGCCCTGTGCCAGCCTTGCGAGGCCAGCCTTTCCATCATCCGTACACTGGTCTATCTATTCACAGATCGGTGCAAATGCGTTTGATGGACCGTTTGCGATAATTGAAGACCAAGGTTTTGATTGTGCTTTTAAGGGCCAACGGAAGAAGGGTAGAGGGGGTACATTGTACCTGGGCCCAGGGTCAAAAGGGGGGCTGGGATCCAGCCGGAAATTTCCAGTGATCTCAGAAAAATGCTTACATATATTGTCTGAAGACTAGCACTCACGTTTTGTATAAGCCTGCATAATTTTATATGCTGCAATTCGCAGAAATTTTGTTCTCAACGATTGTATGAAATTATGAAATGACTGAATGAAATTAGGATCCAATAGGGAAAGGAAGGGGCCCCAAAGGAACTTTGTACCCCTTATAAAATTCCTCTCTGAGGCCCTGCAGCTGCTACTGGTATTGTTCACTCCTTCTGAGCCTTCTGATTTAGGAAGGGTTTTCATCACTCAGACGGCAATCCTAACCTAGAGTTAGGCCGGCACAGTTAGGCCTGCTAGGTTTGGCTGGTACAAAGGACACTGAAAAGTATATTTGACCACTTAAAATTCCACTGGGTCAAATGTGGCTTGTCAGCAAACAGAACTGGTGGGAAGAAAAATGGTTAAGCTTCTAATTCTCTTCGCATTCCTCATGGCTTCTTCAGTCTATATTGCCTCTTCCTTGGAAAAGCAGTTAAGTTTTTGTTACATGTGTGTGCCCTTTAGTGTGCCCTTTCCATCATTCACCACCAACTATTTTCTGGCACCATCATGAGCATCAGGTTGAGCAAGAATAAGATTTATCCAAGAATGGTAAAGAAAAGATGCTAAATATTTACTCAAAGAGTTTATTCAAAAGCAATTTTAGCAATAATGAAAAATGAACAGCGTAAAATCTAAAGTCCTAGAAAAAGGGTTGACATAGCATTTAAAAACATCTTATTTATATGTATAATTTTAATTACATAGTTCATATGTCAGGATGGATCCTAAAGCCACTGGTTGGTAATCACAAAGTTGCCAGTTTGCATATCATTTCAAGAAGTTCCCCAAGTTTCACAATTGCAAGGTTAAAATATCAATAATTACTTAACTCATACAACTGCAAGTCTGAAAATATGAGAATCACATGATTCTCAAGACTCACTCTTATTGTTTTAAATGAAGCAATGTACTAAATGCAGTGAACATGAATGTGAGCAAACTCCTGAAGCTAGTGGAAGACTAGTGTGCTGTCTTCCGTGCTGTGGTCGCGAAGAGTCAGATATGACTAGTGACTGAACAACAACTCATGCAGCCATCTCTTGTGGGTGGAATTGATGAATACCAGGATTTTTCTTTCTCCGTGGTATGCCATTCATTGAAAAAGTAGAATCAATTCTGTATGTCCCCAACGTGATAGAACTGTACTATGAGCTAAAATCTTAATTCTAAAATGATGATTCAAAAATGTGGTCATCCAACTATTTCCATATTTAAATTAGTTTTAAAATGATTGTGGTAAATCATTCTCCTAATTCAGATGGAAAGGGAGTTTCAAATCAGAGTGGCAACCCTGAAATCAAGTACCTTACATGAACTTAAACTGCAATAAAGTTTAACAAACAATAATGTGGAACAAAACAATGTCCATTGGCAAGATGTCCAGAATGTTACTTCACAACTTCTAGCCTCCTGATCCACCACTCGGGGCACAATCCTAACCTGGAGTTAGATTGGCACAGTTAGGTCAGTAAAGTTTGGCTGGCACAAGGGTCACCGTAAAGCATGTTTAGACTACTCTCTGAGTCAGGGAGGATGGTGCACATCTGTATGCTGGCCTATCTGACCCTGAGAGTGGTCCAGACATACTTTACGATGGTCTTTGTGCCAGCCAAACTTTGCTGGTCTAACTCCAGTTTAGGATTGCGCCCTGAATTAAATCAAAATGACATTGGTAAGATTCAATCAGCTAAATTAACGTAAGCATTAATTAGTTTAGCTTACATCCAAGCTCCATGGCAATGGATCAAGGTGCCTGCAAACACACTTTACACGCTTTTAGACAATATTAGAGAACATGATTGCCAAAAGAAGTCATTGTCAATATACTTTAATAACAAACGTCTCAGCCAACAAAGCAAGCATTTGAAGTATACCCATTTATAGTACAAAAGAAACAGAATTTGGAAGAGCAGAAGGAAAGTAAGTGCTTCCTCTTATGTAAAACTGCTTCAAGGCCCAAATAGCTTCACAAAGAACTACTTGCCTGGCCATGAGTCAATGCACATTGCAATATATCTTGGCAATTTAAAAAAATGGTCTCATTCAAATGTATGCCTGTATAGAAATCCCATTGTTTTTCTAGCTGTTCCTCACAAAAGGATCACTCGCAAGACTATTTTGGTGAAAATGAGTTCAAAACCTCTCAACCACAGAGATCCTTTTGTTTAAATACTGTAACAGAGAGAAAGAGAAAATAAAGCTCAATTTTAAGCAGGGCAACCCAAAACACACTCTGCCTTCCTTGATAACTTACACAAGCCAAGGAAATCTGGCATCATGCTCCCCAGTGTCAAAAGCCATGGGGTTTAATAGTTCCAAACAAATATCGCAAATGAAAATATTGGACATTGCTTTGCACCCCTTTGGCACACGTGTTGCTAAAAAGCTGTGTGGTTGAGAGGCATGCCTGAATTTCTCTGGGGTGTACATAAACTGAGTCCTATTCGACTATCCAGCACTGATGCAACTATGCCAACATGCGCTGCATCTTGCAGTGGAAGGGGATGGCAGCTGTTTTAATGATGGAAGCAATGATTGCTCTGGGGCCTAGGGGCAATCCTAACCTGGAGTTAGGTCAGCAAAGTTTGGCCAGCACAAAGGACATTGTAAAGTATGTTTGGACCATTCTTAGGGCACTGACATATCTGTGCCAATGGGGCCTGCTCTGCATTCTGCAGTGGAGTGGTAGTCATGAGGCCTCCTCAAGGCAAGGGAATGTTCGTTCACTTACCTTGGAGCTGCATTGCCCTTACCCCAGTGCTAGAAAGTTGGTTAGGATTGTGCCCTTAGAGTAAGAAAGGACATTTCCTTTCCTGTCAGCACACAGACTTCCGCCATCCTCCCTGACTCCAAGAGTGGTCCAAATGCGCTTTATGGTAGCCCTTGAGCCGGCCTAACTTTGCTGGCCTAACTGTGCCGGCCTAACTCCAAGTTAGAATTGCACTCTAATACATATTATCATCGTAATCTTGATGTGTATATCCTACTTGTATTCCAAATCAAGTATTTAAAGCAATAATATGATCAAGCCAAATGCATGTACGTTGGCAAACAGCCTAGTTCTAACACATGATGTGGAAATAATTCCCATTTATTTCAATGGGCCCCGATCCAGCAGAAACATGTTGCTGATACATGGACATCACCATCTACATTGGGATGCTGATCAAACCCGTGGTCTGAAATTGGCAGGCTGCATTCCCACCTGGGCCACTAGTAGTCACATCATGCAGAGGAAGCTGGTTGGGGACATGGAATTTATTTCCATAGACTGTGCTTGAGACCAAGACCAAAATTATGGTCATTATAGGAATCGCATAATTCAGAAACTTAAGAAAAATAAGAGTGTATACTATTGAAAGCATACAAGTATAAAATACATATAATTAATTCCAAACACTGATGCAAAGCTAAAATGACAATGGGAAATCCTATTCCAAAATAAAATGGTTGAAGCAATTTCTTTAATGATTAGAAGCACATTAAAGGATAACATATTTCCTCCCTAAAAAAAATAATAGTAAAAAGCATGTGCTGTAGTTATCTAACACCCCAATAGGTATCCTAGTGTGTATGAACAGTATTATAAATACTGAAATATTGAGAGCTAATAGATAAGCAGCATCACAGATGTGTAACACTGAATCATAAACAGGGCAGTTTAAACAGCGCATATTTATCAAGTTTTGTAACAGCTCAGATACTGCAATAAACTGAGACTGGGCATTTGTTAATTTCTTTGTGACCAGTCTAACTGGCTTTTTCACATACAGGTGTGCCCCAGTATCCACTGATTCAGTATCCACCGGTTCAGTTATCCACGGATATCATGGATAGTGGAACGCCTATTAAAAGACGTCCCCAGTATCCACTGTTTCAGGTATCCATGGTGGGGTCTGGAACGGAACCCCAGTTGATACTGGGGCATGCCTATATTATTCAAAGTTTTCACAATAGTTCATCCCAGTCATATTGCCCAGAAAGAAAGAAAAAGTTACTATTTATTCACCATGTTCAAGATAGTCACAATTTTGAAACACTTGAACTCAGAACAGCCCTTTGAGGTATATAAATAGGCTTCCCATTTGCTAGATATGGAAAGTGAGGCAGAAAAGTTAAATACTGAATTATAAATATTATTAGCATCAAGAACAGCAGATAGTAAAATATTTTGGCAACTGGTAAACTAGTGCACTGTGTGTGTGTGTGTGTGTGTGTGTGTGTGTGTGTGTGTGTGTGTGTGCGCGTGCACGCGTGCGCACTGTTTGCACAGTATATTGCATGGAAAAGGTACTGTATTATGATGTTCAGTTATCTGTCTTATAGCCCCAATCTATATAAAATTATCTGCACTTAAATCCCATTAAAATTAGTGGAGGGTTAGTCACAAGCTAGTAACTTATCTCCCTGGGCTACAACCTTAAATTAATCTAGTAGGGAGTAAGCCCCATTAGACACAATAAAACATACTGCTGGAAAGAAATGTATAGGACTGCATTGTTAATTTAATTGGATTTATGTGTGACTAACTTTTTCTGGAACAAAGCTCAGCAGCAGAGTCTTATGCATGTCTACACAGAAGTAAGCCCCACAGAGTACAGTAGGATTTCCTCCCTATCGAGTGTGTATAGGATTGAAGTTTACAGCTACAGTCTTATGCACATTTACATAGGAGTAGATCCCATTAAGCAGAATAGAGTTTATTTCTGAGTAGACCAGCATAGGCTTGCCCTGTTAATGTTTTTAATATGTTTTACATTGGCTTTGCTTCATTGACGTTAAGAAACCGATATGGATACTCTGATACTCTCTTATTCCATATTATACAAAAAAGTATCTTAAAATTACCAACTACTACCAAAATGTAAAGAAAATCTCAACATTTAAAAAAAACAATGATATTTTTATAACTGTTTTTATGTATTGGCTTCAGCTTTAAATATGCTACAGAGGTTGTTAAATAAAACTCCAACTTACGTTTCATGTTTGTGAAGTATTGGAAGCTTTGGGACCAAACTGGTCTAAAGATGCAATCAAGTTACACATGTTTAAAAAATATTTAAAACAGCTTATATTTATCAACATTTGATGTCGATGTTTGATATACTAATTGGAATTTATCTCAACGTCTCTATATGGTGAATATATTAAAAACTGGTACTTAACAATATAAAATCTTAAACTCGTAAGCAAAATACGTATAGTTATGGAAATAAAGTTTTCATTTTCCCTGTGCATTATAATCCTTACTGAATGTCTTCACAAACCTTTTCCCAAACCTCCTGGACATTAGAAAACATACTATGTACCAAGGTAAAATTGCCACTCCACTTTCCCGCTTACAAGTTGGCTGGTAAACCACGTCAACTTACTAACCCACGTATCCATGTTCTGGAATCTGAGGTCCAGAACAGCCCAGCATCAAAAACCTTTGTGAAAGGATGGAATCCTTTACCACTCCGTGTAAAACAAGGCTACATCCAAGCCTTTCGACACTCATTTAAGTATGACCCAACTGCAAAACCAATGCTAATTCTCTCTACATTTCAAATTCCATAGAATCAGCTATTTCCAAAGAGTCTGGCAACGTCATGAAATCTTCCATATCCTGGTCTGGGTTGGTTGTCAACCCCTGGCTTTTCAACATATTATGAGCGTTCATGAATTTCTGCAAATGCTTTGAGGTATACAGCCAGTGATGCTTCAACACGTCCTCCATCTCATAGCACTTGGATTGCCGGGCGTTCATTTTGCGAAAGCGCCTGAACAATTTGTTCCCGGATTCGTTGCCTTCGCTTGCCCAAGCGCCAATGGAGCCATCTCTTTCGATGATTTCGGGGACATGAGCCAGCGTTTTGTGAAAGTAGTTTGTAATCTTGCCCTTGTACCTGTAACTGAACTTGGTGGACAGCAACTCTGCGAAACGTTGAGAGTTGAAGCTGTACTGGCACACTAGTTCTGGGCACTCCTTGGTGGGACATGAGGATCGCCACACCGGTTTCATCTTCAGATAGAGGTCCATGAGTTCTCTGAGGGCTTCATGCCTCTCTTCACACTGAATTAGTTCACAAACCGCTTCCACCGTCTCTTTGGTCATGAGCTTTCTAGCAAAGTTTCCATTCATCCTTGTCATCGGCTTCAGGCTCATCTTCTTTCGAAGATGTTTGTCAAGAGTTGACTGCCACCTCTTTCTCTCTTCTTTGGACGCATCGGGCTTTTTGTACACTTCCCCAACCTCAAATTGGAAGATCTTGTAAAACTCGGTAGCATTGCCGATGTCACAGTGCAGCGCGTCGATTGAAGGAACCGTTTCGATGAAAGGCTTGGCGGAAACACCCTTCACTCTGTCGCGCAGTTCATCAACAGTCTCGTGGTAGGGATTGGACCGCCACATCTCATACCGCTCTAGGTTTTCAGCGTGATTCCTCGTTATGGAGTGGAGGATCAAGTTCTGAGAGGCTTCCAGGCGTGTTGCATCACAAAGTGTACATATGTAAGTAGAGCCTGATGCTTCAAGGCCCTCTACTTCACGGACAAGCTTTTCATCATACCCCGTGCCCCTAAATATGAATCTGAATACTCTGGGTATCCCACCCATCTCAAGTACCAATTCACTGTTTTTCATGGCCTCCCTTTCCGCCACAAGAGGGCTCAGGATAACTGTGAGGGTCTCATGGTCCGACTCATCAGCCAGCATCAGGCACAAAGGTTTGCAACAGAGTTCAGAGTTGGGCTTGCTTTCTTCAAAAATCTTTATACTTCCTTTGTCATGTGCAACGGTGATGCTCATGAGTGTGAAAGAGAAGCGCACTGCTTTCTCAGGGACAGCTGGGCCACAGCCATGCTTCTCGCTCACATCTCCCATGCCGTCACAGGACTCTTTGATCACTACCGTGAAAGGGCCTTTCTCATAATCATCCAAGTCGTGGGATTTCAGCCCTTCAACGATATCTTCTTCCATATCCATGACAGCAGAAACCAAAGCTGCATCATACCGAAATCTCTTCGCAATGGTGTCTACTGGGTAGTCATCTACCAAATGTTGCAGGCCTGAGAGTCCATCTATAATGCCTACCTCCGTATTACTGGACACATTTTTCAAGGGTGGCTGCCATTCGAATGGATGGTAACCAGGCAGGAGGGCTTTTTCAGCCGTTCGGAGAGCATGCAAAGGCTGGAAAATTTGCCTTCCTGTTATTGCTTTTACAGTCCTATACATTTTATGGTATTGACTGCAACTGAGAAAGGTGTTGACTCGGATTGCCAAGCAAACAGCCGGATGAAGGCCTGTTCCCTTTCCTTGCATTATAGCTTCCAGTTCATCGGCTTGTCTGTGTTCATTTCGAGCTCTCAGAGCCAGGAGGAACAAAGTCAGGCACACAGACTTGACATCTCCCCCTTCTTCTTTCTCAGCAAATGCCTTCACTTGAAGCTTGAGCTCTCTTAGGCGGTGCTTTTGAGCTCTCCGGGTCAACGACAGCAAGTGTTGTCTTGGTCGGCCACCTTTGTTTATGTGCACATAACCTTCTTTGTCCTTTGCATCTTTGTGGCTAGAAAGATGATGGCCGTATTTTTCCAGAGAGATTTCCTCGTCACACTCTTTCACGGGGCATCTCACGACCAAATTGTTGAGGATGCTCAGGAAGGATTTGACGGGGCTCCCAAGATCAGTCGGAAAGCAAGGATAGCGGCAACTGGGGCAATAGCTTCCCATGACTTTGAGGCATTTCAGGATGCAAACTCGGCAGAACAAGTGCTTGCATGTTGTTTCCACCGGATCCGCCAGGATGTGCTCACAGATCCGGCACGAGACAGATTTCACAAAGTCCGCAGGATAGTCCACTGCTAAGCTCTTGGAACTGAGATGTATCTTGCTGCAGTTTGCAATCTTTTTCATGAGACTTTTTCTGTTTACTTGTTTAGGGTTCTTGACCTGTCTTGTTTGTCTAGCGTGTCTGGCCATGATCCTGAGCTTTGTGCTCACTTGCGCGTTCAGGGCTTGCCGCTTTCTCTTGACCCCCCGGGCCGAAGTGCCGCAAACATCACAGCATGACGAATGGGGGTGCCACTCCACAGGGCCTTTCCTTGGGAAATACACTTCACAGGGGACATTGCTGAATTTCCTCTGAATCACGGTCCAGCAGTTGTGGCAAAAGTGAGTAGGATGGATTGTATCAATGTCTCCTCTCACGTCAATCTTAAAAACCTTGGCAAGGAGTTCTGGCCAAGATGTAGCCCTTTTCTCTTTCTTTCTCAGTAGGGCCTGCGTCACATTGTCCACCGGTCCATGAACTGGGTGGCATCTCTTATAAGGGTCAGTTTTAAATGACCCACCACAGATTCGGCAGAGGAGCTGCAGCCTTGCTTGGTGAGCTTCCTTCTCTCTTAGGCTCACACGAAAGGCATCTTTATCTATTGTCTTCACACTATGGTTCTGATCTCTACCTATTCGAAAGGGGTCCTGTGACCTTAAGCTCACCACATCTCCCTGTTCCTTGGAGGCTTTGTCTAGAGGATCTGCCACTTTCCCTTTATCGTCGTTAGCCATGTGGCTGCGTTCAGGAAGTGGTTTTTCGAGCGACCTCACTTTGAAGAGCTTGAACTTCCATTCAGAAAATTTCATATATGGTTGTTGGATTTGTTCTGACATGCCGCACAAGCTCATCGTGGGTGGGGGTGGTGGCATCTCCATGCTGGCAGATGTTGGAGCTGCCTACAAGGAGAAAGGAGAGAGGAGAAGTTGGTAAGAAACTTACTAGTGAGCCAAAATGAATGCTATGGTTAAAAATGGATAAAACCAATGCTAATATTAGGTGTCCCTCATTGAGTCCTGCAAGAGAGGAGATTCCGACTGGATGTCAGGAAGAATTTATTGACAATAAGGGTGGTTCGACATTGGAACAGATTGCCAAGGGAGGTGGTAGATTTTCCTTCACTGGAGACCTTTAAGCAGAGGCTCGACAGGCACCTGCTGAAGATGCTCTAGGAGAATTTCCTGCTGTAGGCAGGGGGTTAGATGACATTGTAGGTCCCTTCCAACTCTATGATTTTATGATTCCTTGCATAATGAACAAGATTCAATTTACAAAAGGTGAATCAATAAATGGCCAAGGGCATTTATCAATTTTCATCAATCCCCCCTTCCCTCTGCAGCTCCCCATTTTCCCCAAATATCTGAAAAAGGACCTTAGGATGCAATCCGTGGTGTTTTACCATGGGCATACATTGTTGTCCCCATAAACATGTTTTCAAAGGCTGGCAACTGAATACAAGGCTAGGTGATTTGAACACAAACAACAAAGATAAGTGGACAACATCAATGGCAGTGGTTCCCAAACTGTGAGCCATGGCTCCTCGGGGAGCCACAGAAAACAGCCAGGGGAGCTGCAGTATCCACACAACAAACCCGCCTCTATACAGGAGCCTCTATACAGGGACAGGAGGTTGTAGTCGAGAGGGTTAAAGCCTCCGTTTGCCTGAAGATAACATCCAAAGGTCGCCAGTTCGGGATCACCGGAAGTCTGTGAGCGGCAGACCTTGTAAACTGTGACTGATTATTACTGAGCTACAGCTGCCTGTGAGAGGGGAGTGTGCTGGGCCAGCCACTTCTTGGTGGGAGCAGAAGCTGCTTATCAGCCAGCAGGAAGGCAAATTGTATGGCCAGAAAGAGGACTACACCATGAAAGTACCATCTGTATGTTGTATGTTCTTGAAAGATAGAACTTTCTTGTAATTTGTAAAAAACTTTGTATTTATGAATAAAGCCTGCCTATGTAAACCACCTTGAGTTAAAGTCAGAGGAGCAATCTAATGACCTAAGAAAGGCGGTATATAAATATGAGTATTATTATTATTATTATTATTATTATTATTATTATTATTATTATTATTATTATTAT
>JAJKFI010000007.1:6661750-6671904 GCA_029204185.1 Lerista edwardsae | reverse complement strand
ATTATTATTATTATTATTATTATTATTATTATTATTATTATTATTATACAATGCATAGAATTGGAACCTTAATGGGGAGCAGCAGTCAATGGCCTTGTAGGTCAAGAGAACAGCCAGTCAAAAATGTTTGGGAACCATTGACTTAGGCTGTATTCTGGGTACCTAAAAAAGAGGGGTTGCTGAACCAAGCCAGCTCAGAAGCAAGGAGAGCTATTGGCCATGCTTTGCCCTTACCCAGGGAGGGGACAAATGTCCCCTTCCTCTGGGGAGCCTCCTGCAGCTGCCTGGCAGCCATAGGATGCAGCAATAGCAGCCTGGCTACCACTGCTCACTTGGGCAGCCAGGCAGCTCAGGATTGAGCTCCCCAATAGTGTTTACCCTCAGGTAAGTTTATACTGTAGAATCAGCTGCAATTCTACCCAAACTTTCCTGGGAGTAAGCCCCATTGAACATGGTAAAATTTACTTCTGAGTAGGCATGCATAGGATTGCACTGTCAGTCTTCCAACTAACTCCAGAGTAAGCCAATATATTAATTGTAAGCTTGAGGGCCCAACTCTCTCTAACTTTCCAGCACCAATGCAGCTGCAATGCAGCCTGAAGTAAGGGCACAAACATTCATTGAAGAGGCCTTCAGGATTACCCACCACCACCACAGAATGCAGCACATACCAAATTGGCAAGGCTCCAGCAGTGCTAAAACGCTGGATAGGATTGGGCCCTAGCTTGTGATCCACACACCGCTTAATTCAATTCTACTGCATTCCACACATTGCTCAAATTGGTTTGTTTTGTGTGTGTTTTGGTTCCAGTAGGTCAAATGTAGATTAGATGAAAGTGTGTCATTTTAAGTGATTTGTGGGTTATATTCTTACATTGTGAGAACTGTGTAATCACACTGAAGCAGTTTTATATCCAAGCCCTGAACAGGCTAGTTGAAAATAATAAGAAGCTGTATCCACATCTTTGCAGTTTTAAATCAATGGCTGAATGACAAGTATAACTAATCTACTGCAAAATAAAATATCACATATCCTTCCTGAGATGTCACATTTATACCATGCAAGAACTGTGATGATCTGAGCAAACAAAATGCTCACCCATCCTTCTCCAACAGAACAGGGGAGGTACCATGGGCTTATGTTTCAGATGAGATAGTAAACCTGTGTGAGGACTGTGCCCAGTGATGTCATTCAGGGGGAACGGACCAGAACGGGCGTTCCGGATCCTAACGGGCTCCGTGGCTGGTTCTGGGTTCCCGACAAGTGCCAATCAAAAGTGAGTTCCTGTTCCTAAATCATTTGAATGACACCACTGACTGTACCACTTCAAACTACAAGCATAGACTCACATAGTCTTCCACCACACATATAAAACTGATGTTTCTAGCTCATTGTGATGAACTAGCCAGCAGTGGACATCATTAAATCAAAGCAGTTCCTACATAATCTCACTTTGTCTCACCCCTCCCCAACAGTGAGTCATTATCATAGAATCATAGAGTTGGAAGGGACCTACAAGGTCCAACCTCCTGCCTGTAGCAGGAAATCTTCCTAGAGCATCTCCAGCAGGTACCTGTCAAACCTTTGCTTGGAGGTCTCCAGTGAGGAAGAATCCAACACCTCCCTCCGCAATCTGTTCCACTGTCAAACTGCCCTCATCAAGACATTCTTCCTGATGCCCAACCAGAATCTCCTCTCTTGCAGTTTGTACCTATTGGACCTAGTTCTCCTGTCAAAGGCAGATGAGAATAAATTTGTTCCTTCTTCCTTGTGACAGCCCTTCAGATATTTGAAAAGTGCTATCATATCCCCTCTCAGCCTTCTCTAAGTTAAGCATACCAAGTTCCCTCAACCTTTCCTCATAAGACTTGTTTTCCAGCCCCCTGATCATCTTCATTGCTCTTATCTGAACCTCCTCCAGTTTGACTGCATCCTTCTTAAACTGAGGTGCCCAGAATTGAACACAATACTCCAGGTGAGATCTCACCAATGCAGAGTAAAGTGGAGCCATTGTCCAGCTTATTACTTATTTCAACTAATGCTTGCTGTGGTTAGATCACTCAGGTGTTCCACCAGATTGATTTCACCTCCTACCTAACTAAATTGCCTGGAGAACATTTCCTGATCCCTGTGGCTACCTCATCAAATACTTTTTTCCTGGTCTCAAAGTCCCATGTAATTTCACCTCCATCTCCATGCACAGGATTATTCAAAAGGTCTCACCGTCAGGGATTTCTGTTTTCTGCTCACATATTATATCTGCATAAATCTATACTTGGCTGGTTCTTATTAGGCGGTGTGAGATCACACTGCACTGCAAGCCCCTGCAGAAGGTCTCCTGCACAATCTTCATGGCAAGGAAAGGGAACTGCACAAGAGATGTTCCCAAAGTCTTGCAAATGTTTGTCAGGATAAAAGAGAGTCACATTTTGCAACAAGTGCCTCTATGGGAAATGAAATTTGACAGCTTTTTTAGCTTGAAAATTCCAAAATTCTTAGAAAACATAGCTGAAACATTTAGGCTGCAGGTACACGTGTACCTGGGCATATGTTCCATTGAACTAAGTGGGGCTTACTTCTGAGTAGACACGTATAGGCTTGGACTGTTCGGGGAAGCAACTGGTAATCCACATGAATGCAGTGTGAAATTCACACTGAATATCACCAAAACAGCATCCACACATTTTTAACATTTTCCATGTGGAATTTCTAACATTTCGATTTTTTTTTAAATTTAGTGAAATGTTCAGAAAGAACCACAGCTGGAGTTGCATTTTCGCAGGAAGTTCATGTCATTGCAAGATGTCAGATTGGCTATATAGAAAGCAACTATTTTTTCCCTATTATTTTTTTTTGCTCAGGAGCTGCATACTTAAGTCAAATTGCACAATCTCTTACTGGGTATGTTGTCCTATGAAACATGGGTCTATCAGACACCATGAGAGACAGAGTACCTATACCTTTAACCATTGAATAGGAGAGGGAATTGGGGCAGGGGCAGCTCATCATGGAAGGGTTTCAAAAGCTGCACTTGCCCCAATTCCCTCTGCTATACAATGGTTAAAGGTACAGGCACTCCATCCCAGTTTGTGTCTGGTACCCTACATGAAATGGTACACAATTGTGCAAGAAGCCTGCCACTCTGGATTCGGAAATAAGAGGGGGGGGGACAACCAGTGGAAGCTTTAAAGGAAAAACAAAATTGAATCCAGACTTCAAGCCCAAATATTGCACCCACCCAAAATATTGCAAAAATATTGCAATCCACCCAGACTTCCACCCAAAATATTGCAATAAAGTCTGTCACCTTGCCTCCACTCCCAATGTGTCTGGTCGTTGGTATGTCTGCTCAGTTGGCACCAGGAAGACTCCTTGCTCAAAAGCACATATGTCTGCACACGCTTCCTCTCTCCGTCCTTTTAAAGGTCCTCGTGGTGGTGTTTATCTTTGAGCCTTGTCCCTCCCCGCTTCCCTACACAGTTTGGTTACTAACCACATGTTGCTTACAACCACTCACAGTTGAGAAGTCCCAGCTCCAGCTGACACCTGTCCCTTTGCGTGCTGGGCTTGCCCAGTTCATCAAAACAACGCCTCCCCGTGAGAGATTCAGCAGTCACGGAAAACTCTGAATTCCACGGCTTAGCATGTGGCATATGATGACCACATATGCAGTCAGGCTGGTGTGCAACGTGGTAAACTGGACCCCCTAACCCCGACCCAAAATGAGGGCAGTGGCTAAGAGCCTGAGGCAGGTTTTTCTGCTTCAGATGTCATGCTGCAAAGAGATCAATGGTTGACCTTAGCAAAAACCATATATCTCTATCCTAGCCTTCTTCCCTCCCTCGCTGTAATATAAGGCTAATAATAAAGGATTACTTTACAATGTTATAATAATGTTATGGGAAGCAGAGTGAAGCACTCTGGAAAAAAAAAAAGCACTGTGTAATTTCTGCTACCATTATATCATTAAAGAATCTAAAATGTACTTAATACCCTTTTGAACCAAAAAAAAAATTCCTGCTTTAACATAGATTTATGTTTTAAGCACACTTCAAGGACTTCTCTTGTGAATGGGTCAATTATCAACATTTTCTGAATGGGGGTTGCACACTCTCGAGGACCAAGTTGGCAGTCTGGGGATCCTCCTCAATCCAGCTGTGTTGCTAGAGGCCCAGGTGGCTTCTGCGGCATTGATCACCTCGCACACCTGAGCTAGGGCATCAGCTGCACCATCTCCTGGACACTGAGAGCCGAACCTCAGATGTTCATGCGCCAGTAATTTCCAAGACTAACTACTGAAATATACATCATTATCTGCTGGGGATAGGTTCATGGAAATCCTCGCGGAGAGCAAATTCGCAGACAACAAATCATTGATCCTATGGGATCTTATCTGCCATCAGAAGAATCCACCAGAGACCCTCAGGAAGCCAGCAGAGTGCAGCAGGAAGGGCCAAAAAAATCTCTGAATGCTGCAGAGACCTTCCGGAAGCTGCAAGGACCTTCAGAATGGCACCTGCAACCAGCATGGATTAGTGCTGGTCTCAGATGCCATTCTGAAGGTCCCTGTATCCTTTGGAAGGTCACTGCATAGTGGATAACAAGGAGAGAGGCCCAGAAAACGAGGAAAGTAACAATTCTGCCCCTCATAGATAGCAAGGTTGCATATAAAGAGGACTGAGTATACATTGTAAACAACCAATGCTGTTCCTATAGGCGGGTAAATGCTGGCTCCTGTGTAATGCGGCCCCACCCCCTCACTTCCAGAGCCATTCATGGCTTGGAGAGCTGGTTCAGAGGCTTGGTTCTCTGAGCCACAAATGGCACTGGAGGGAAGAGGGAGTACAGCAGGCTACCTGTTAATTCAACTTACCTGCACTGCTGTATTTGTACTATCACCAGTTACAACCACGGCAGCATCCCTAGCCTTCATCATAGCACTATTACTAACTAGACTAGACGTTGCTGTCCCCATGATTCAAGTCTATGTCTTCATCCTACTGCTAAGCCTTTGTTTACAAGACAACACGGAATGACCCGCCAAGCATACGCCTACCACATAGTAGATGCAAGCCCATGACCACTCACCTTCGCAGTCTTACTTGTAACATCAGGCAGTCTTGCCACCTGATTTCATTTTAGCAACATACTATTAAAAAACAAGGCCAGCCTTAAGCCAATGTGACTAAGGTCATCACATTGGGGGGGGGAGCACCAGCACAATGAGCATATCACCTGCTGCTGCAGCCGGGATTTCTGTGAACTGTAAGTCAGTGGGGCCAGCAGAGCAGCTTTACCTTGGGCCCTCCCGCCTGCCCCTGCCCAAAATGGGCCTCCGGGAAGCAGCTGGCGGTGATGTCATCACATCACCAACAACTACTTCCAGGTGCTATGCACAGCACCACAAGCGCTGTCCTTGGTGAGAGGTGGCCCTGCGAGGAGTGTGGGGGCCCTGTGGGAATGCCCTGCATTAGGCCCTGCCACTCCTAGAGCCGGCCCCGTTAATAAATATTGGATTACCTGTTCTATTCTTAACAGTGTATCATTAATGATGAAATATCACCCAGTAGCTGCTTCTGGCGGCCACAACCTCCTCCTTTCGACTCTGCTCAGAGCACGTTGCTGTGGTCTTGTGTTTTCATGTGTTCACAGAGCTGGGTGCATCTCAGGCAAGCATGACCAAGGCTAGCCTTGTGGTATTTGGCTTGGGCTGATAGCAAGGAAGCATCAGATCCCACAGGCCTTAGTGAAAAGGCCAAACTTTGGTTCTGCAGTGCAACCCTCCCCTGCTCTGCCCTCAACCCACACACAGCTGGCTTAGAAGAATCCTTGCTTCTGGGGAAATTCCATGACCAGCTGCAAGTGGCTTGATCTGCAGATTCAGAGTGCAATCCTAACTTGGAGTGAGGCCAGCACGGTTAGGCCAGCAAAGTTTGGCCAGCACCAGGGCCATTGTGAAGTGCATTTGGATCAGTCTCAGAGTCAGGGAGGATGGCACACATCTGTGTGCTGGTAACAGTATGCAATCAAGCATGCAAGAGGGGGAGAGCAGAGTGTGGGCTCTTTAAATTCCCTCAAGCTCCACCCCGACTCTCTCTGGCAGCCAACCCTTCATCAGGGAAGGGGGTCTTGTGAGTTCATGGGCAGAACCAAACAACACCCCCTCCCTGATCTCTGAGCAATGAGCTGTGGGATCGGAATTATGTTTAATCACGTAGATATCTGGACTCCGATTGTGATTCCTCCAAGGACGATGACAATGCCGTCTGCCCATGATCAGAGACATCATTGCAGAGGCAGTCCTAGAGAGGGATCACAGCACTCCCAGCGCAATCCTGCATGTACAGTAACGTTGACGCAACAGCGTTGCGTCAACGCTACGGCATTACTGCCAATGCGAGGGTGCTGAACGGCTTCGCCTCCCTTGCCTCAACCAAAGTCAGCTGGTGCAAGGGAGGAGCCATTTTGGCACGAGGGAGGGAGTGGGAGTGGGAGGGTGTAATTGGGCGGGCTGTGGGTGGGCTGGCCCAGGGGGGGGGGCGGGCTTGGGATTTGACTCTAAGGCCAAATCCTAAGCCCAATCAGGAGGCCACGCGGCCCCAATTCGGGCCGTGTGGTCTCCTCAGAGCTGAGCCTGCTGTTTGGCGGGCGCAGATCCGAGGAGCGCCTAGGGAAGACTGGCGCCTTGCTGCAGGGCCTCACCATTCCAGCGCAGTACAGGATTGCTGCTCTTTTGCAAGCAGCTGCTCTCCCTCCCCTTCGGAGCCATTCCCAGCAGCTAGAGCAAAACGGAGGCTACGTTGACTACAGATGGCTCCAAAGAGGAGGGGGAGTGGCTGTGATTCCCCCCTCTCAGGACGCCACTGCATCATTGGATTCATTGCATCACACTTTGCAAGGTTCCTCTCTTCTGGCGCTGAACAGCAGGATCTGGCCTGAAACACCGAGCACTGAGGATTCTGACAGGGTCTGCATGCGCTTGTGAGGAGGGTAATACAGGCTCCTTATGCACTGTCGTCGGATACAACAAAAGACTCGGTTTTCTAGCCTTTGAAAAGCTGCTTAAAGGATTTCAGCATGCGCCACTTGTCACGTTCCACAGCTGCAGGAGTGAGAAAAAACCAGTACCTGTCAATGTTGTTGTTTTTTCCACACAGTTCTCAAAGTAAAAGAATTTTGTTCTTAGATTGCATCAGATCACATGCATAGACAAAGGTGTTTTGTCATAAACAGAGTACATTGAGGTACAAAAATGCCTAATTCAGATTGCAGTCCTAGGCTCACTTACCTGGGAGTAAGCCTGATTGTATAGTTACGTTTTGAGTAAACATACATAGGGTGATGCTGCATATCTGTTATGACTTTCTATGGCTTGACAACCAATCGGGTTAAACCACAAAAACCGTGTATGCTGCAAGGGTTTCCAAAGGGTTTGATACAAAGTGTTTGCTTCCCTTATTCAATTAGTGCCATCATGTGGTGGAAAGAATCCCTGCATTGCCAAGGCCAAATCTCATAAAATGTTGTTTAGGCATTTAAGAGAGAAATCTATGAGATTTAGCGCCTAGCCTCAGGTCACATTGCGCTTATGCGGCTATGGTCAATGCGGCTATTTCAATTATATTTACTGTTTCAAATTACCTGTTTATTGACATTGATTAAACAATGAGAATTTGTATCAATACAGCCCTGTTTGGAAATTTTCTGAATATTTCTTTTTTCAGTAACTCTCATGGATGGAGAGTGAGATACCATGCACTGGAAAGCCATGTGTCCAGTACAATGTCTGACAAAGCATATGTAGAGATCAGGCATATATACACTCAGATAAAATTAGAAAAGAGCTAAATAGCTAAGAATATGAAATTCCATTGTAACATACGGATATGCATGGTTCCAATATATACAGGAGTCCCCTGGTATTCATGGGGGATAAGTTCCCGCCCCCTTCAACAGAGTTACCAGATACAAACTGGGACAGAGTGACTATGACTTTAATCATTGTACAGAAGAGGGGATTTGGGCAGGTGCAGCTCATCATGGAAGGGTTTCAAAAGCGCACCTGCCAAAATTCCCTCTTCTGTACAATGGTTAAAAGTATAGGCACTCTGCCCCAGTTTGTATCTGGTGACCCTATTCATAGATATTTGAAACCACAGATAAAGAAGAACTCTATCTCTGTGCTGCCTTACCATCATTTATCTTCTTTAAAGTAAAGGTAAAGTTTTCCCCACAACCAAATGTTCTAGTCGTGACTGACTATAGGGGGCAGTGCTCATCTCCACTTCTAAGCTGAAGAGCCACCGTTTGTCCGAGGACAAGCTTCCGTGGTCATGTGGCCACCGCTGCCACCGAGCTGCTATACGCCAAGGCACACGGAATGCCGTTACCTTCCCACTGAAGTTATCGATTTATCTACTTGCATTTTTAGGTGCTTTCGAACTGCTAGGTTGGCAGGAGCTGGGACAAGTGACGGGAGCTCACTCTGTCACATGGTCTCGAACTGCTAACCTTCCAGTCAGCAGCTCGGTGGCAGCGGTTTAACCCGCAGCACCACCACATCTTCTTTACAATTGCACTAATCAAGAATGTCTCTTCCTTTTACCAAATGCTATAAGCACACAAAATTATAGGAAGACATGCATGCAGATAGCCTGAATGCTAAAGAAGATTAATCAAACATTAAAAGAAAACAAAGATCGCAGGAAAACAAAGGGCTTCATGCTGTGGATAAAGTGACTAGAGTTTTCCTCCATAATTTTCCCATAATTCTGGGTGACACAATGAAGTTGATGGACATTGATTCAGAAGAGAGGAGTTAATCATACAACATCTAACATCTTTTTGGCACCAACCGATGACTTCATTATGGTCCCAGATGTATTGCTGGGAGAAGTGTTGAATGTACAATATCTTGTTTTTTAGTGCACTGCCAACTATCCTGATGATTTGTACTGTATTCAAGGCAATGAAAGAAACTGATAAAAATAAATGACAAGAAACAAAATTAACTTCTGGAATTTGCTGCTACAAAAAGGGGTGATGGCTACCAGTTTGATGGCTTTAAAACAGGGGGAGACAATTTCATGGAGAAAAGGCCTATCAATGGCTACTAATCATGATTGCCAAGTGGAACCTCTCAGTTCTGAGGCCACTGAATACCACTTGCTGTTGTCTTGACAACTTGTTTCTAAGCTCCCCAGAGAACTTTGACTGGTCACTATGCAAAACAGGATGCTAATTTATTTATTTATTTATTTGAGGAATTTATACCCCACCTTTCCCATGCCAAGCAAATGCACGAGGCAGCTTACATAGGCAGACGAGTCTAAACCACCATTTTTCAATGATTTTTTTTACAAATGTACAGTATTCTGTGATTCACGAAATCCTCAGTCCCAGGTGTAGCCTTCACAGTGTGGTTCTTTCCTTTTGCTGCATGCCATCAAGCTTCAGCAGGCAATCATAAGTCCACCCTGGACAGGTCCTCAAGGTCATAGTCCATCCTTTTGCCAGCTGGCCTTCTCACACATTCCCACACTGGCTAATAAGATAAGATAACCTTTATTGTCATTTTACAGTGGACACCCAGGCCAAGGCCCACAAGTATACACTCAAATGAAATTACGTTGCTTGCTTACATCCAGGAGTTAAGCCTTACACTCACAGATAATCACCACTGTACCCTATTTCATCCCATTAATAACTAACCCTGCTTAAGTACATAGCAGAAAGAAGCAGCATGGGAGTTTACTAGATTAATATAGTATGGAACAAAACTGTGTCTGAACCTAGATGTTCTACACCGAATACTCCGAAGCCTCCTCCCTGAATGCAATGAAGAGAACAGGTCATGAAGAGGGTGAGTAGCATCCTCCACAATTCTTCGAGCTTTTGTGCAATGTCCTGCATGGAAAGGAGTGGTCTGCCGATGATCTTTTCCACCTTCCTCACCGCTCTCTGCATTCCAGTCTGAAACAGCTTTCCAGTCTGAAACAGTAATACTCCCAATCCAAACTGTGATGCAATATGACAGGATGCTCTCAATCGTCCCTTTGTAGAAAGAGATCTGGACAGGGATAGGAACAGTGGTGGGATTCAGGGGGTTCGCCCAGGTTCTAAAGAACCGGTTGTTAAATGGCCGGGCCCCACC
>JAJKFI010000007.1:6625086-6657174 GCA_029204185.1 Lerista edwardsae | reverse complement strand
AAGGAAGGAAGGAAGGAAGGAAGGAAGGAAGGAAGGAAGGAAGGAAGGAAGGAAAAATAAAACAGAAAACAGGCCAGCACACAGACATGCGCCATCTTCCCTGACTCCGAGAGTGGTCCAAACATGCTTTAGGGTGGTCCTTGTGCTGGCCAAACTTTGCTGACTTAGCTTATGCCGGCCTAACTCCAGTTTAGGATTGCGCTCAAGAACTGGCACTTGGGCCAGATCCTAACCCCCAGCCCCTGCCCAGCCAGTCCTGATCTGGCCGCTTGGAGTTGCGCCAACAATTTTGCTGACACAGCAAAACAAATAGCCCCACCCAGGCTGCTGTTCATTGCCCAGTGGAAGGGGAATGTTTTCTCCTTGTCCCGGGTTGTACCACAGCCAGTCTCCACCCCAGGGTGGATATGGGACAGGTGTGTTGGCCTGCCTATTCCAGCTCAGGGTTTGGATAGCACTCGAAGACACAGGTAAGCCATGGCCAGGTGGAGCTTTATAAAGAAGGAACAAATACAGACCCTGGTTGCCGCATTTAGGACACAATCCTGGCCTGTGCTGGAACAGGCTGGGAGCAGGTTGGAGCCTCCACGGCACGAGCTGCTTGGATCCGCAACTGGATCCGCAGCTCTGAGTGCACCGCACAGCCCAGGGAGTGGGGTTTGGATGCATCCAAGCTCCACCCCTTCCCCAGGCCACCTGCCCACCAGAATGTCCTCCCCCGCCCCCACTCCTCACCTCTGGACCGCCACCCCACACCCTCCTGTGACCCTCAGCCACCCGGTGCAAATGATATATAATCCAACCCGTACTCCTCTCCTTCCATATAATCCAACCCGTACTCTTAGATCATCTGGGGGGGGGGGCCCTTTTGACTGTGCCGCCACCAGGAGAAGTGAGAGGGGTGGCGGCCAGGAAGAGGGCCTTCTCGGTGGTGGCCCCCCAACTCTGGAACACCCTTCCCCTAGAATTGAGAACTGCTCCCTCTTTGTTTACATTTCGGCAGGGGCTGAAGACCTTTTTATTCCATAAAGCTTTTAACTGTTGACAGGCTGGCTGGCTGGTTATTATGATGCACGGGGTTTGTTTGTTTTTTAAATTGTTTTTAAATTGTTTGTGTTTTTAATCTTGCTTGTTATTGTTGTTTAATACTATTTTTAACTGTTTTTAATGTTAATTGTTAATATACAGTATATTTTTAATATATATATTGTAATGCTGCCTTGGGTGCCTCCGGGCACAAAAGGCGGGGTAAAAAATCTAATAATAAATCTAATCTAATAATAAATATATTTGCCAGCAACTGTTAAGCAGGATGTGGCGCCAGAGGATGTTTCCTACAAGCACTGTGACTTGCTGGGTGCCCAGAACGTACTTGAGAGTACTTTACAATGGAATGAGTGGGAGCTCTATAGGAAATAAATCCATTCTGGGCAAAGACAAATAATTGTTGTCCTAACTGAGCCTGATAAAGGAAGAAAGAAAAGGAGGAATAAAAGAGAGCTAAGGGTGCAATCCTAACCTGGAGTTAGGCCGGCACAAATCCCTTGTGCCAGCTTAGGAGTGCCGAAAAAGTGCCGTCAAGTGTGTTTGCCACTCTCGGAGTCAGGGAGGCTGGTACATGGATGTGCACCATCCTCCCTGACTCCGAGTGTGGTCCAAATGCACTTTACAGTGCATTTTTTGCAACACTCTTGGGCCAAATAAAAGGGATTTGTGCCAGCCTAACTCCAGGTTAGGATTACACCGTAAATGTAGCAAATTTGAGCCTGATAATGTTGGAATAAGGGAAATGTGAAGGGGAAAAGGGGAATGAGATACAGATAGAAATTGCCCAGTAGAGCCTGGTAATGTAAGAAGGAAAACAAGGAATAAAAGGAAGCTGACTGGTGGGAATGAAAAAAGGAATAAAGGAGAGAGGACAGGTAGAGAGTAATAATGTAAAAAGAATAGGAAAAGAGAGCAGTGTAGCCAGTTTGACCCTGATAATGTAGGAATGAAAGGAATAAGACACAGGTAAGTAGCATCCAATTAAGCCTGATAATAAGAGACAAAAGAAAATAAGAGACATGTGGCACCAGATTGAGGGCACAATCTGGAGGGCACAATCTAGATTGAGGACACAATCTAGATTGAGGGCACAATCTAGAGGGCACAATCCTAACCTGGAGTTAGGCTGGCATAGTTAGACTGGCACACAGTAAAGCACATTTGGACCACTCTCGGAGTCAGGGAAAATGGTGCACATCTGTTTGCTGGCCTCTCTGACTCAGAGAATGGTCCAGACATACTTTACAGTGTCCCTTGGGCCGGCCAAACTGTGCTGGCCTACCTATAGGTTAGGATTGTACCCTGAGCCTGATACTGTAAAAAAAAGAACAAAATAGTAAAAGATAGCTCTGTGGGACTGCTTGAGCCTGGTAATGTAGGAGGGGAAAGGAAGGGAGAGCTCCGTAGTATAGGGAAAAAAGGGAATAAAACACAGGTGTGTGGTAGCACATTGACAGCACAATCCTTATGTGCTGAAAGGTGGGCACAAGTCCCCTGTGCCAGCCTCCAAATGTTGCAAACATGCCGTAAAGTGTATTGGCACCATTTTGGGGAGAGTTAGGCCAGTGCATGGATGTTTGCTGGTCTCGCTGTTCTGTTGCCCAGGCTCAGAGCCCCAAAGGCAAGGCCAGCCTTGCAAAGTCAGCACAGGGATTCCGGGACGGCGGCAGGAGGCAGAAAGGGATGGGGGAAGTGCAGAAGGAGGAGGAAGAAGGGTGGAGAACGGCGGGGTGGTGGTGGAGGCAGGATCTGGCCTTTGGGCCGGACCCAAACCCAGTGATGTCATTCAGGGGGAACGGACTAGAACGGGCGTGCCGGATCCTTACGGGCTCCATGGCTGGTTCCGGGTTCCCGACAAGTGCCAATCAAAAGTGAGTTCCTGTTCCTAAATCATTTGAATGACGCCACTGCCCAATCCTCTGTTCCCATCCAGGCCACTGCGTGCTTCCCAGGGGAATATTTTCCCCTTTCCCCATGTAGCCTGGTAGCAGAGCCAAGCCCCAGGAAGGATATGGGGCAGGCATGTCAGCCTGCCTATTCCAGCCCTGCGTTTGGATTTTGCTGAGAATCTGACAGTGTAAGAAAGAACATGCTAACAGAAGAGAGCTCAGTGTGGCCAAATTAAGTTCACTAAGATGTGAAGAGAAATAAAAGAGAATGGTGGTGGTGAATTCAGAGAGGATGTTGAAAGGAGGGGAGAAAGGGAATAGAAGAGCCAAGTGGTGAAAAAGGGTGATCAAGGAAGGGAAACGGGATAAGAGAGAGATGGAGAAAAATGGGAAGGAAGGAATAAAAGTGAGGTAGATGCAGTGGTGTAGCTAGAGGGTGGTCAAAACACTATATATGGCTCCGCAATGCACTGTGTGAACAGCCCCTTCCCCTTGCCGCCCGAGTCATATGGGTGGCTAGAGCAACATTGAGGTAACTCCTCCGCTTTACCTTTGCAGCCCAGAATGGCTCTGGCAGCGAGGGGGAAGGACTGTCGACATGGTGTATTACAGCACCGTAAATAATGTTTTGCCCACCCTCTAACTACGCCAATGGGTAGATGGTCAGAAACTGTGCAAGGGAGAGGAGAGCAAGGAAGGAAGGAAGGAAGGAAGGAAGGAAGGATTGAGTGTTGGGAAAAACTGAGGCAGAGGTTTGAATGATTTTTAAAAATTCAGATATAAGAGAGTGGAATGGGGAGGAAAAGAAAGTGGTGCAGATTATATGCAAAGAAACGTTAACACATCTTCAACATTTTCCACCTTTCCACCACATTTTCCAAGTGATAAACGAATAAGGTACAAGCACAGAGCACTGTGTAAACTATGATGTTGTGTCCCATTTCCAAAATGTCCATTTTCTGTCTTCCTCTAGTAATCGTGTTTAGACAGAGGGGTGCTCCTCTTTTCATGGAGTCCTTGCGGCACTTGTGGGGAGTAGCTTGTGTCTTTTTTGACTCTGGCACTTTTCTTGGACAGAGGGAAAGACAGCCAGGCCTGCCAGCCCTCCAAATTCTTGCCTTACATGCCCCAACTCTCCCTTGCCTGTAGTACAATATTCTAATAGGATGGGCACCATTGCTCCAGCTGGGTGACATCAAAGAAGGCAGTCTGAGCAGTCTCTGGCTCCTTCCAACCTGACCTCGCTCAGAAAGGTCCATGCCCAGGAGACGAATAAAGAAAATGTTGAGCACGTCTATGTGATCAAAGTCCCTATGATTACATTGACTCATCTGGTCCAATTCAAAAAAGGCTTGGCGGGATTATAGAAATCCCATCATTCCCATTTAACCAGGAATCACTTTGACACATTTTGAACAGACACTTTCATCATCTACAGTCTTTATTCCTGCAAAGTCAACAGTTGTGACGTCGCACAATCTTGTTGCTTCTCGAGTCGGCCTATCAAAGTTATCTGTGTTCCCAGATAAATGGACAAATGTACTCTGGATCCAAATGGAAATTCTTTTATTAAATCTTAATAAAAATAGTGATTATTTTTTGCATTGCTTGTCTTATTCAGTCTAGAAAAAGGCGCCTTGCAGGGGGCATGATTGAGACATTCAAAATTGTGCATGGGAGGGATAGAGTTGATAAAGGGATGTTCTTTTCCCTCTCTCACAACACCCAGAACCAGGGAGCATCCACTGAAATTGAGTGTTGGGAGAGTTAAAACAGATAAAAGGAAATACTTTTTTACCCAGTGAGTAATTAATCTGTGGAACTCTTTACCACAGGAGGTGGTGATGGCAACTGGCCTAGGTGCCTTTAAAAGGGGATTGGACAGATTTCTGGGAAAAAAATTATTGTGGGCTATAGGCTATGATGGGTTGTGCAACCTATTTACTTTAGCAGTAGGCTACTTCAGAATGCCAGATGCAAGGGAGTGGCAACAGGATGCAAGCATCTTGTTGTCTCATGTGCTCCCTGAGGCACCTGGTCGGCCACTGTGAAATACAGGAAGCTGAACTAGATGGGCCTTTGGCCTGATCCATCAGGGCTCTTATCAGATGGTTCCTACCTTTGTATCACAGACAGTGGCACCAACTTGCTTTGATGGGTGCCCATGGCACGCCCTGATGATGTGGCCACACCCTCCAGAGCTCAGGTCTACCAGCTATACTTATAAGCATAGCTTATAAGCTTATACGTATAAGCAGAGGACTACCCATTATATGTATAGCAGGTAGACCTGGGCTCCAGAGCTTCCTCAGTCAGGAGAGCAGACATCATGTGTCAGGAGTCAAAATGGTGCCGCGCGCTTCACTGGTCTCCCAAAGACTGTGCAGGTTAGCTGTGGGTGCTTTGGAGTGGATGCTGGATGCCGAGCAGGGTGGAGTTAACATGGCGGCTGAAAAAACCAAAGCCCCCGCCCCAGATGGCGCCTATATCAAAGAACATTAAACAACTTCTCCAGTACAATGTTAGGATCACTCAAAAGAGAAAAGAGGTTCTCATCCATTATATTATGGCCCATTCAGAATCTCTCCTCCCAGGCACATGACAAGTTGCCATGAGAATTGACTTACCACCGCTGCAGGGAGATGTGTTCATTTCTTGTGTTTGACCCTACCTGTTCCCGCAGGGCTAATAATAATAATAATAATAATAATAATAATAATAATAATAATAAGCCTTTCTTAAGATCATTAGATTACTCTAATGACTGTAACTCAAGGCGATTTACATAGGCTGACTTTTTATTCACAAACCCGAAGGTTTTTACAATTTTACAGAAATGTTCTATCTTACAAGAGCAACACTCATACAGATCTTTCTTTCTGCATTTAGTCTTCTTCCTTAGCCGCCCTTCTGTCTTCTGCTGGCTGATAAGAGGCTTCCCTGCTCCCACCAGAGACACAGCTGACCAGCACACTCCCCCTCTCACGAGGCAGCCAGAACTCAGCTTTTAATCAGCCACAGTTTGCAAGGTCTGCCACTCACAGAGACTTCCGGTAGTCCTGAGCTGGCGACCTTTGGATTGTCAGCTCTTAATCTTCAGGCAAACGGAGGCATTAACCCTCTTGACTAAATGTTCTGCCCAAAAGATTTGAATCCCCAAATTATTAATCCCCAAAAGCTTTTGCAATAGAGATAAGGAGTAAGATCCAAAGCAAAGGATAGTAAATTCTGCTTTCTGCCTTGAAAGCTTATTATTGAAAGAAAGGATTTCTTGAAGAATGTGGAAAATGCTCTTATATACAGCCCTTAATTCTCCTGTCTGGCTCGCCAAAAACATTCAGGGCTGCTTTTTCCAAGATGTACCACAAGATGGCACTATCAACATACATAATTGCTTCCCTGTTGAAAATGTTCATCCCGCTCTGTCTTGCCAAAGCCCCAGCTCCAAACTTTCCTCCTAAAGGCTACGCCCGCTTAAGCTAATTAGTAGCCCAGATACAGATGGCCCTGGCCAGAGGCAGATCTACAGGGAGGGCAAAGCTCTAAGTGTTGCAAGAAGCCTTACCCTGTCATGTAAATCCCTCCTCTCCCTTGCTGCTGTAGCCAGTAAGCAACACCAAGATGTTACTTTTCCCTGTGAGGATTGGCTAAAATGGTGCAGGAAAGGAGTGATTTCCACTGCAAGGTCTGCAAGGTAAGGCTTCTTGCAAAACTTCAGAGCTTTGCCCTCCCTTAGATCTGCCTCTGGCCCTGGCAATATATGCCAACTACTGGACCCCAGCACCAACAGAGATGTAGCCCCCCACCCCGTGGCTTGCCTGTAAGCCACAGGTCTCCTCCTCCAGCTTCAGAGCAGTTGTCCTGCACTAATCACCAGTCCTCAGTCCAGTAATCCTCAGTCATTTGTCAATCAGTCAAGCCAGTAATTCAGTCCACATATCAGTTCACCACACCAGTCCAATAAGCCCAGCCATTGTCCAGTCAGTTAGTCAAGCCAGTAATTCAGTCCAATAAGGCAGCAAATCTCCACAGCTACAACCCACAGCTTTTCCTTCTTCCAGGTGCTCCTTATATCCCTGCTACAAGCTCCTAAGTGGCTGCAGCTGTGCAGCCCAGCCTCTGCTACCTCCCTGGTGTTAATCCTGCATTTCTTGAACCAAGGGCCACTGTCGGCACCATCCACTGCCTCCTCGGGGTGATCTTCGGCATTTTCCAATACACCCTCCCCACAAACACATACCCCACCTGTCTTCATAGGAACTCCACAGGCTTCTTCAAACACGTTTTTAGCACTTTTCCATATGGAACACACAAACTGTTGAGGCATATCATATGGAGCTCTGAACTGAGTAAAACTCCCTACGGCATGTGTTTAAATTATAATTAGACTAACCCCTGAGTTCACCTAGTCCAACCCTCTGCTCAGTGCAGGCAGCTACTACAGCATCCCTGACAGGTGGGCATTCAGCTCCTGTATTAGGAGATGTGCAGCACTGGGGCCATATTAAGAGCATAATCCTAACCTGCAGTTAGGCTAGCACAGGTAGGCCAATATGACCAGCACAAGAGACACCGAAAAGTATGTTTGGACCACTCTCAGCCAGCACACAGATGTGCTCCCTGTCTCCGAGAGTGGTCCAAACGCGCTTTACAGTGGCCCTTGGGCTGGCCAAACTTTGCTGGCTTAAGTGTGCCGGCCTAACTGCAAGTCAGGATTATGCTCTTAATATGGCCCCAGTGCCTGATCTGCCTTCTGAGAAACCTTTATGCGGGTCAGGAAGCAACAGTTAGAACTGGACATGGAACAACCAACTGGTTTAAAATTGGGAAAGGAGTACGACATACACAGAGTACATCATGAGGAAGGCAGGGCTGGATGACTCACAAGCTGGAATCAAGATTGCTGGGAGAAACATCAACAACCTCAGATATGCAGACGATACCACTCTACTGGCAGAAAGTGAGGAAGACCTAAAGAACCTTTTGATGAGGGTGAAAGAGGAAAGTGCCAAAATTGGTTTGAAGCTCAACATTAAAAAGACTAAGATCATGGCAACCACTCCCATCACTTCCTGGCAAATAGGAGGGGAAGAAATGGAATCAGTGACAGACTTTATTTTCCTGGGCTCCAAGATCACCGCAGATGGTGACTGCAGCCATGAAATTAAAAGACGTTTACTTCTTGGGAAGAAAGCTATGGTGAACCTAGATAGCTTAATCAAAAGCCGAGACATCACCCTGCCAACAAAGGTTCACATAGTCAAAGCGATGGTTTTCCCAGTAGACATGTATGGCTGTGAGAGCTGGACCATAAGAAAGGCAGAGCGTCGAAGAATCGATGCTTTTGAATTATGGTGCTGGAGAAGACTCTTGAGAGTCCCCTGGACTGCAAAGAGATCCAATCGGTCAATTCTCCAGGAAGTCAAGCCTGATTGCTCCCTGGAAGGACAAATGCTGAAGCTGAAGCTCCAATACTTTGGCCACCTGATGAGAAGAGAGGACTCTTTAGAAAAGACCCTCATGCTGGGAAAGATTGAAGGCAAAAGGAGAAGGGGGCGACAGAGGATGAGATGGTTAGATAGTGTCACCGAAGCAATGAATATGAAATTGGGCGAACTCAGGAAGCTAGTGGAGGACAGGGAGGCCTGGCGTGCTGTGGTCCATGGGGTCGCGAAGAGTCGGACACGACTTAGCGACTGAACAACAACAACAACATGGCCCCAGTGCAGCACATCTCGTAATACAGGAGCTGAATGGCCACCTGTCAGGGATGCTGTAGTGCAGTGGTATTCAAACTGTGGGTCGAGACCCACTTGGTGGGTTGCGACCTGATGTCAGGTGGGTCGCAGAAAGCCATCTTGGAAACTACAAACCTTACTCTTGTTATATTCCTTTTGTGACTGTTAAAAATTTGAATTTTCAAGTGAGGGTTATTTTTTAGTTTTGTTTTTAGTTCGGTGCTTTTACATTATATTTTGTCCTCATCTTGCTTTCTGTCAGGAATGTTTGCATTTCAGGAGTGTCATTTTATTATGTTACAAGGACAGCACTTCCTGCTTGATGATGTCATTTCCTGCCACAGCATCACTTCCAGGTTAATGACATCACTTTTGGTGGGTCCCATCATGAGTGCCATTCTGAAAAGTGGGTCCCGGTCTAAAAGGTTTGAATACCACTGCTGTAGTAGCTGCCCGCACTGAGCAGAGGGTTGGACTAGATGAACTCGGGTTATTTCTAACTCTAAAATTGGATAGGCCCAGTTCTATCCAATTTTTCAGCACTGGTGCAGCCGCAATGCAGCCCTGCGATAAGGAAACAAATGTTCCCATACCTTGAGGAGGCTCCTGTGTCTGCTCCCCCACTGCAGGATCCAGCACATATCCCATTGGCATGGCTGCTAAGGCACTGGGATAGGAATGGGTCCTTAATCTTTGAGAGACTTCAAGAGAAAGAAAATTTGATTGCTATTGAGCAGCTACTTTTCTGCAGATGCTTCCGAGGGAAAACAGATATGTCCAGTCTTTGAGATCAGAACAAGCCACAGGGGGAGAGATATTATCAATGGCATATTATCCAGAATTCAATCAGCAATCACAGTCCCTGGTTGTGTGCAGGGGCTATGGGAAGACAATGTGGATGTCGGAGCACAAACACAACTTGTTCCTATGCCCTCAGCACGAAAGCCACATTCCTCACCAAGCTCTGTACTGCACTCTGAAGCATCAAAGCAAACTTCAACCTCAAAGCAATATCAGATTATTAGAAGCATGACAGCGGTCAAGCCTCAAGGATACCAAGCCGGGAATGACAATTACTTGGTCTGAATGGAAAGGTCGCAGCATTCTCCGCATACAGCAACTGACAAGAAACAGTTCTCAGCCCCGCCCCGCCCCGCCCCTTGCAACCTGACTTTCCAGGCACAATGGAAATTAAGAATCAACTCAACATGGACAACTATCTAGTTTCATTGCTGTGCCCATTAACTTTGAGTTTCAAGGACAGAGCATCAGTCAGGGATGAAGTTAACCTAGGAAGGAGACTGAAACTTAAGTCTATTTAGAAATCCTGTCTGTTGATTGTAGACATTCGCTTGAAATGGGTTGGGTATCAAACTTTCGTTTTTGCAGCTATTAGTCATGTCCTTTAGATCTTGATTGACTGCTTCCTTCTTGAGGTCTTGGGCTAACAATGCCTGGCATCTCTAAGCAAAATATAACAAATAGTAGTACTGCCCCAAAGTGTCTCTATGTGTATGTGCCACTGTACCCACCACTGACCTCCAACCTTCATTGGGTCTCTGTGTACCTTATATATGTGTAAATTCTTGCCATGCTATCAGAACCGCTGGTTATTCTAGAGCAGTGTTTCTCAAACTGTAGGTCAGGACCCACTTGGTAGGTAGTAGAAAGCTGGGAGCAGCCATCTTGGAAGCTGAAGACCTTACTCTTGCTATATTCCTTTTGTTGCCATCGAAGTGCAGCCATCTTGAATCTTTTGCTTAAACTCTCTTGCCTAAAGTTGCTGAAGTATGTAACTTTCTATCTCTTTGCTCTCATTGTTTTCACTCACTTGCCCCCACCTGCAACCTTCTTCATCCAGTACAGCTACAGTACAGCTCTGCACAATAGATATAATAGGGAACTGGCTAAAGCCAGCAGAACTTCCTCCCTTATTGGAATGGCCACAGCATATTCTCAAGGCCCAATTGACACAGGGCTTCTCATGTCCCAGCCAGGCGTGCACGGAGGCCCGAGCATGCCCCATGGCTGGCGCTGAAACCGCGCACCCCAGACGTCGCACCACCCCCGTGCATCGCTCAGACACGCCTCCCTTACCCCAGAAACGCTCCATTTCCGAGCGTAAGGGAAGTGGGGGCGGGCGGGAGGGCCAAAAACCGCGCGGCCTTGCCCAGACCATGCGCAATGGCGCCCTGCCACTGCCCGGCACCCCATGGCTCATGCCATCCCGGGCCACAGGTAAGATACGCACCTGGTCCCAGCCCATATAGTAATTTTCCACCAAGCAGCAGCTTGGGGGGAGAGAGATATAAAAATGATTTGGAATTGTATGACTTTGCTCTTCTTCTCTGCTTGCCAAGTGGAGCAGGGAGATTGGCCCACCTATGCAGGTGTAATAAAGATAATCCTCATACTCTCTCGTTTGGTTGTTTGCCTTTTTTTAATTTTTTCCCCGCGATGAGAATCATTTTGTGTCCTTTTTCAGCATCACTTTTGTGTTAACAATTTGAATTTTCACGTGAGGATTTTTGTTTTAATTTTGTGTTATTTCAGTGCTTTTGCATAATATTTTGTCAGGGACGTTTCATGGCTGTGCAATTGCTGCAGACCAAGAAGGCCAGTTTGCATTCCAGGACTGTCATTTGATTACGATGGCACTTCCTGCTTGATGATGTCATTTCCAGCCATATCATTTCCAGTGGGTCCTCCCATGAATGCCATTCTAAAAAGTGGGTCCTGGTGCAAAAAGTTTGAGAAGCACTGTTCTAAGGTCCCAGATTGCATGTAGACAGCATACCTGCTTACTGTCCTTGTATGCACAGACTATGAGCTGCTGAGCTATGTGGCGGTGCAGGGACATCCAACATAAGAACATAAGAAGAGCCCTGCTGGATCAGGCCAAAGGCCCATCTAGTCCAGCTTCCTGTATCTCACAGCGGCCCACCAGGTGCCCCAGGGAGGCACGAGACAACAAGATGCTTGGATCCTGTTGCCACTCCCTTGCACCCAGTACTCTGAAGTAGCCCACCACCAATGTAAGGAGGTGAGATTTTACCTGTCTCCATGCATACACTGCACAGTTTCAAGCCCACAAATTTGAAAAAGTTATATCTGAGTCTTGCATGATTGTGCATACAGACAGTGGTGTCATTCAAATGATTTAGGAACAGGAACTCACTTTTGATTGGCACTTGTCGGGAACCTGGAACCAGCCACGGAGCCCGTTAGGATCCGGAACGCCCGTTCTGGTCCGTTCCCCCTGGATGACATCACTGCATACAGAGCCTATGGGCGCAATCCTATCCTGCAACTAGGCTGGCACAATTAGGTCAGCACATTTTAGCTGGCACCAGGGCCACTGTAAAGTACATTTTGACCATTCTCTGAGTCAGGGAGGATGGTGCACGTCTGTGTGCTGACCTATCTGACTCAGAGAGTGGTCCAAACATACTTTACAGTGTCCCTTGTGCTGGCCAAACTTTGCGGACCTAACTGCCAGCCTAACTCCAGGTTAGGATTGCACTCTATGTGTCTAGCAAGCTGTATACACAGAGGCTGTAGCGAAAGCGTAGATTTTGTCTTTGCTGCTTTTGTTCACACAGGGCCACACCGCTGCCCGACCATCCTCAATTCTGGGTGCCACCGTGGTTTTAATGGCAATTGTGACTTCTGCCCGTGGGCATGAAAATCTGCTTTACTTGTCTCTCCCGTGATCTGTCCGCGCAGCACTCATCGGAACGGGGAAAGCTGGACCGAAAGAAAAAGGCGAACTCAAATGCTACAC
Source organism: Lerista edwardsae (assembly GCA_029204185.1). NCBI lineage: Eukaryota > Metazoa > Chordata > Lepidosauria > Squamata > Scincidae > Lerista > Lerista edwardsae. The sequence continues at coordinate 6,644,716 of JAJKFI010000007.1, read as the reverse complement.
AAAAAGACGAGCATGGCCGCAGGAAGACTGGCTGCCAGGGAGCGCTGTGGTGCGGTACTTAGCACTCGTAGCGTCTCTCCGTCCGGGCTGCTTCGCCTCATAGAGGCAGGAAAAGGCTAGAGTAATTATTCAATTGCCGATAATGGGATTTCCTGGTTCGTTGCATGGTTAAATGGAAATGGGTTAGTATTTGTTTCCTTCTTGGCGTAGAAGTGAGCGCTGCCCTGATTTTTAAAAAGACTGAAAGAGAAATTCGGATTTTAGAGTAATTGTACCCCGCGAAACCAAACGTCGCAGCAAGGACGAGACTTCACGCTCTTCATTCAGGTCTTACTGCATTTGAAGACGCTAACACTGACCGGGCAGCGCAAATGGAGTCAATTAACAGCATAGTGCAGCCAGGTTGGGTTATGACTGAGGGTCAGTGGCGTTCCTAGAGGAGGGGGGCAAAAAGGTTAATTTTGCAGGAACCTGAGCTCCTGCGTAAAGCTGCTCTCTCCCTCGCCTCCAGAGCCATTCGCGGCTCAGAGGCTTTGCTGTCAGTCCCGAGCCGTGAGTGGTTCTGAAGGCGAGGGGAAGGGGCCACTTTACCCAAGAGCAAAAACTTAGCATCGTGCGCCCCCTCTAGAAAAGCCACTGGCTTTAGATTAGCAAACGACGATACAGGTTAGTGTGGTCGAGGCTGGTTTGGATCGTCAGTTTTGTTTATTTATTTAAGAGATTTATACCGCGCCTTTCCTCTGCCAAGGTTTCACACACACACACACACACAGAAACCAAACACACTCTATTAACTCTCCCCGCCCTCAGCCTTTCCATCAGATCCAGCGGCCGGACGCACCGCATCCTGGTGGTGCCGCGTCGACTTGCAGGCGGACGTTCCAAACTTTTGCAAACTTGCAAACCTCAAAACGAGGCCTTTGGAATTGAGCGGAACCGTCTAGGATCGCTTAACTTCTTTCTGCGGCGCGCTGAGGACGAAAAAGCCCTTGCGCACACTTGCTAATATTGCATTTATTTTGTAAAAGAAAAAAATGTTAGTTTTAAAATACGTCCCAAATCATCCACAATCCCCCCCCCCCCGAACTAAGAAGACCCACGTTGCGGTCGAGGAAAGAGCGAGCAGGACGTCTGTAGTCGTGGGTCTTGCAGCGGGGTGGGGAGGAACAGGGCAAAATGCGGCCTCCTCAGGGCAGGGCTTCCGACACCCCCGCCCCCCAAGCAGGCCCCGGAAGGAAGCGTCCGGGCTCTCCCTCCGTGGAAAGTTTCCGTTTCGCTTTGCCGCTGACGGAGGCGGAAATTCCGCTCGGCGCGGCGCTTCCGCTGGTGCCTCCCCTCGGCCGTCACTTGCCCGCACCTGTCGGGACGTTCACAGGCGGCCGATGAGACGTGACAGCCGGGCGGAGGTAAGCGCGGGCCTCCGTCGGGGCGGGTGGGGAGGCTTCGCTGCTGCTGCTGCTTCGTGGCCGGTGCGCCCTCCCTCCGCTCCGACAGGGCCACCTGGGTCTCGGTCTGTCCTGGCCTCCCCCCAGCGCCGGTCCGAGCTCCAGACTCCTTGGCCGCCCGGGCAGTCGCGCTGGCTTCAGACGTGACCTTCTCTCGCGTGGCGGGAGGCGATTTGAACGCGCGCCCCGAGGCGCTCGTGTGCAGGGCGGCGCCGCGGGAAGGCGTGCCAAGCCCCCAGCCAGCGCGCTCAGCTCGAGTGTCTGTCTGCCGTTGGATTCTCGGGAGCTTTGCCCCAGACGGACTCGGCTTGGTTCCCTGCTGGCCTTTGGGCTGAAGGGGGCGCCTGTGTGTACTGAAAGAGCGAGCGCAGTTCTCCTTCCCAGGGGGGGTTCAGAGTCTGCTTGCAAGGGCAGCTGAAGCTCTCCTGCAGCAGCCCCAGGAGCAAGACTCTTGAAGTAAAGAAGCCAACTGCAAGGCACGCCAGTTGACTCTGGAAAGAGGCGGTGATGTTTGGTATTTTATTTATTTATTAGATTTATACACCGCTTTTCTAAAATCCGAAGCGGATCCATTTTGTTTTCCTTTCTTTGCACTGCAGTGACAAATGGCAACACTTCTGAAATAGAGTGATGGAAACCAAGCTGAATGGGATAGATGGGGCCAGGGAGGGAGGGACAGACAGACAGACGGTGTGTTCAATAGGTTTTATGTCTAGATCACTCCGGTTTCATAAAGTGGCCCAAGTTAAACCCAAGCCACAGTCTGGTTTCTTCGTTGTGGGTTGCATAGGTGAATAGGCTACCTCAGAATGCCAGATGCAGGGGAAAGGCAGCAAGATTCACTCCTCTCTCACTCCTTGTCTTGTGTGTCCCCTGAGGCATCTGGTGGGCCACTGTGAGATACAGGAAGCTGGACTAGATGGGCTTTTGGCCTGATCCAGTGGGGCTCTGACCCGACTCCTTTCTTGTGGCAACAGGATCCAAGCATCTTGTTGTCTCATGCCTCCCTGGGGCACCTGGTGGGCCGCTGTGAGATACAGGAAGCTGGACTAGATGGCCCTTTGGCCTGATCCAGCGGGGCTCTTCTTATGTTCTTAGATCCTAGGCATATTCTCTTCCATCTTATTCCTTCACCATTCTCTTCAGAAACTAGGTTGTTGTTGTTGTTTTGTGGTTTGCTTTTGCTTCTCTGCTGTGGATCATGTTCTGCTAGTCACTTAAAATGAATTGGCGTTCAGTGCCTTTAAAATAAAAAAGCAGCTCTGATTGTGATTATGAAATAGGGAAAGAAGACGCCTCTTTTGTTCGAATGACTTGTGTTTCAGACCTGAGCCTTGGAACCTAAATCATGTTCTGGAGACCAGACCCATGTTCTCTTTTCATGGCTTCCTCGTTCAGAGCAGCTGCTTATAGTTTTGTCCCAAATTCTGTGTGCCTTTTCCTTTCTTGATTAACTTGCTTTGGATTTCATTTTAACTTTAGACTGGTGTGCTGCTTGTCATCTTATAGTGTCAGAAGCCTTCGCTTCTTTTCCCTTCTAGTTTCCAAGCTGCACATTCCAGATTCTCACTAAAGGCGCAATCCTAACCTGGCATTAGGCTGGCACAAGTTAGGCCAGCAAAGTTTGGCTTGCACAAGGGACACCGTAAAGCGTGTTTGGACCACTCTCAGAGTCAGGGAGGGTGGTGCACATCTGTGCTGGCCTCTCTCACTCCGAGAGTGATCCAAATATACTTTACGGTCCTCATTGTGCTGGCCAAACTTTGCTGGCCTAACCTCAGGTTAGGATTGTGCCGTAAATCAATCCCTAGTTGGCAGCATCTCTGTTTCAGGAAGACTTCCTCCTCAGGTAGTTTTCCTTCTGGTTGCTCACTGTTTTTCTCAAGGTTAGCTGAAGAATTGCCGTAAATACGAGTAGAGTTTTATCATTATTATTTTAAGAAATATTTTTCTTCTTCAGTGTAGCTTACTATGAATAGCAGGGTATGAAATCACTGTGTGATCTTTTTTTTTTTTTTTTTTTGCCTTACAGCTTGGTTCTAACTGAATTATGTAGGTAGGGGCCCAATAAATCATTTTCCTGCAGGTCAGACTAGCTAGGGCTGCCTTCTGTCTTTTTCCAGTGTTGCAGTGATTGAGTCACTGGATCTTGCTGTACATTTCTAAATTTGGCCTGTTCTTTAGCCCTGCTCTGTGCTTATACCATGTTCATCTGGATGATAATGAGGTTTGGGTCTAGATCAGGGGTCTCCAAACCCCAACCCAGGGGCCAGATGTGGGCCCTTGAAGAACCTCTATCCAGCCCTGTGAGCCTCTGGCCCTCCTGACCTTGGGGGAACAGGCTGCACCCTCCGAGCTGTGCTCTGGTTGTGTGCAGAGAGTGTTCTGAGGGCCACAGTGGTCACTTGCAGCCTCCCCAGCCTTCAGAATGCCTCTGGAAGGCCGAAAATAGTCACTTCCTGGTTTTCCCAAATACCTGGAAGTGATGTTTTTTCGCCCTCCGAAGTACTTAAGACAGCTTTCTGATGGTCAGGGAGACCACTCCAGCCCTCAGAACCTGCTCTGGGTGTTTCCTTTCCTGTTCTGAGATATTTTCTCCAGTACGTTTAAGTAAGCTTCTTGTGAGGAATGGGAAGTGTATGCATTGAAGTGTGTGCTATATTTCTGTGGTGTGTGTTGGTGCTTGGAGGAATCTAGGAACTTTGAGCCCATTCATTCTTTCATTCATCTCTCATGTACTGTATATATTTATTTATTTTTGTGGCCCTTGACACCGTGCCGAATATTTGGTGCTACCCTCTGGCTAAAAAGTTTGGAGACCCCAATCTAGATTATTATATAAGAGTTGTTGTGCTAGATTGAGCTTGGAGACACATCTCACTACTTTGCCATAATAAGTCTGGCTGGACTAATTCTGCATATGTTATCCATCTCCTGAGAATGCAGTGCAAAGCAGCGCTGACCAGATCAGGACTTCTATTTGAGGATAGATCTCTGGGTGTCTAAACAAATGTTGTGTTTGTTTACAAAAATACAGCTTGAGCATTAGATGGAGGTACATAGCACAGCACTCAAGCAAGCAATAACAAGTAATATCAGTTCCCAAAGAGGTACCCCTGCACTTTGAAAATCACTGCTAGCTCCCAGCTCTCTTAGTTTTCCTTCCCAGTTCTCTTGTCTCTCTCAGATCATAAGAACATAAGAAGAGCCCTGCTGGATAAGGCCAAAGGCCCATCTAGTCCAGCTTCCTGTATCTCACAGTGACCCACCAGATGCCTTAGGGAGCGTAAGAGATAACAGAATGCCTGCATCCTGTTGCTACTCCCTTGCACCTGGCATTCTGAAGCAGCCTACTTCTAATGTAAGGAGGTTGCACTATCCATCATGGCCTGTAGCCCATGATGGACATTTCTGACCAGAAATCTGTCCAATCCCCTTTTAAAGGCAAATAGGCCAGTTGCCATCACTATCTCCTGTGGCAAGGAGTTCCACCGATTAATTACCTTCTGGGTAATTGGGTATTTCCTTTTATCCATTCTAACCCTCCCAACACTCAATTTTAGTGGGTATCCTACTTTTGATCCAATTTTAGTGGATCAAAGCTTATCTTTTTTAAAGCTGCTGCTTCTTTTCTTTTTTTATGCTGTCCACACACTTACATAAATGATGTCACCTCATCCTTTTCTATTGGGTAGAGAGAGGTGCCAGCTTTCAAAGCATTTATGTCTTTGCCCTCAAGACTTGCGTTTTGCTGGACAATCTTGTGAGATGGTTTGCAAAAGATTTGGCCGACTAGTAGTCATTACGTGCTGTAGTAACATTCTGTAGAGAGAAACTTCCCTTTCATAAATTGGGACAGTGAAGACGAAGCTCTTCTGAATTTAGAGGAGTTTTGCAGCCTGAAGTCTTTCAGCCTATACATAATGAAGTTATCGGATGTTTGTCGTCTTGCACATCCTTCACTTGTAAGACGAGACACGGAAGAAACTGTCAGAGATTGTTTCATGACCTTTCACTTGCAAGTGGATATGAATTTTTTCACTTCATTATCTGCTTTAGATAACTATTTCAAGAATTATTCATAAGATAATTATTGTAGATTTGGTTGCTTAGAGTTACGACATCTTTGAAAGTATGGGAGCTATTTCTTGATGGGTATCTTGACCGCTGCAGCTATTTCTTTTGTTTGTGTAGATGGAAGGATAGGAAGCAATATGCATACAGAAGGCCTTGAGACATTAATCATTTGTACCTGTCTCTTCTCCCCAATATCTGTTACCATATCATCTGCTGTCTTCTGCATTGTGTAGGTACTGTTGTACCTTACTGTGGGCAAATTTGGAGCAGAACTACTGTAGTATGTTATCGCCTTCATTCAATCTTATGAAGTTTTTAAACTAGAGTTGTGTGTGTAACAACTATGAGATTTCGTGATAGGTAGTAGACATGTTGAGGGCAAATACGTCTTCAGTCGTAAAGTACCACGAATGACTTTGAAAGTGGTATGTAAATTAGATTTTAGAATAAATCTTTGGGGTTTGCATGTGTGTGTGTTTTTGTTTGTTTGTTTGTAAACTGCTTTGATGCTTAGGGCAAGTCTAAGGGCTCAATCCTATCCAGCTTTCTAGTTCAGATGTAGCCATGCCTATAGGGCTGACATTGCGTTCTGCCCTAGGGAGTCAGTCATGATGGCCTCTTCAAGATAAGGGAATGTTTGTCCCCTTATCTTGGGACTACAATGCAGCTACATCAGCACTGGAAAGTTGGATATGATTGGTTCTTACATAAATTGTGGAATAATTATCTTCATACTTTTCCTGAATTTCATAATAGGGAGATGAGCCATAGTATTAAGTCATTGCCCTCTAAAAATTAGTATTGTAGCAAGTTGATTGTGACAGAGAATGATCATCTAGTATGATCTATTTAGAATCTAAATAGATCTAAACACCTAGTATGATCTATTTTGAATCTCTCGGAATCTTTGACTTAGGCTCTACAAAGAGATTTCATTCCTATTTTTTAAAGGAAGACACGCTTATATTGTTTTACAGAAATTACATAAGTACTCAAATCTAGTTCTAGGAGCACATCCTTGAAACACATATCATCTGGCAACTGTGATGGTATAAGAGGTGTTCTATCCTTTATTTTTTACATACTGTTACGTTAGTTCAGTGGTTCCCAAACTGTGGGTTCCCAAACTGTGAGCCAATCTCAGATGGGTTGAGAAGTCACTACAGCAACCATATTGAAAATATGGGAAGATGGGATACTGGGAAGGGGGAGGGTTGTATGGTTGTTCTGCTTGTGTCAAGGTTGTAAATAGGCTTTTTTTTCTCTTTCTGATTCACTTTGCTATTGGAAAATGGCTGATAAATAACCCAACTTATTGCTGCATTCTCAGGAAGGCAGCAGGCTCTGGCATCACAATGACAGCACTTCCGGCCATAACGTTACTTTGGGTGGGTCCTGGACAGCTGGTCATTCTAAAAAGTGTGTCCCGTTGCTAAAAGGGTTGAGAACCACTATGTTAGTGACATGTACAACACTGCCACATGCATGACACTCTAGAAAGAATGCAGAAAAATACATGGCATTTGATGTGTATCTTCTTTGGCTTAGTAACAACAGAATAGACAGATATGAAACTGTTTCATAGCCCTTTGATTCTATTCCCTCAAAACTCCCTGCTTGCTGTTTCCTTAATGTCCAGGTTTTACAGTCAGTTTTATTCAAGCAGCTAAGTAAGGAGAGTTTGTTTGATTTAATTAAAGGCTTGAATATCAAGATGAATGAACAACTGAAGCAAGCCACAATCGCTGCAGCATCTTAAAAACAACTGCCACAAGGCAGCAGATGAAAGACCTGCATAATTGAAAATGCGTTCTCTTGTTTATCTGAAACAAAAATTAAAACTTACCAACCCTCTTCATATTAAACACATTTTGGGATTTCCCTTTATTGGCAAGAATCGCAAACAGAAACTGAATCTTTGTCAGAGCATCCAGTACTGTATACATAAAGATCCCAGCGTATAGTCTCATATTCTGTGGATTGGCTGATTAAAGGTGTAGCAAATGATTATTTTTTCATTTTACTGCATCTGTATGTTGTACTGTAACCTCTGCCGTGCCGAAGCGAGGGAGAACTCACACAGACCAATATGATCAATAATAAAGTTCTGGTTTATTGTTGAATACAGACTCATATTTATGGTTCAGTTTCCCAAGGCATTCGTTCATTAATTAACTCATCAGAAGGCTGCATTGATTAGCTCAGGAAGTATCGGCAAACAGGCTTAACAATGACTGACAAGATTAACAAGGGTAAACAAGCTTAAAACGGTCTCGCGGCTTTTGCAATCTTTCTTCCTTCTTAGCGCAGGATGCTCCGCTTCCGATCCGATCTCCTCGTTCCGTTCGCTATCGTGTTGCGCAAGGGCCAGCTGATTGCAGCAGTCTCTTGCTTCGTTCTTGCCCATGTTCCCCCAATCCCATAGTCCTTAGCAAAAACCCACTCTCTGCACAACAAACCTCAGGGATGTATGGAAGCACAACTAGCAACAAGCACATATATTTCCAGGATTGGTAAGATGGTTAGGTTAGAAATGGTGCTTCTCTGTTTCCAGTTATGCACAGGGAAGGGAATACCTTCCTATAACTTGCAAACCAGGATTTGGAATGATAATTCTTAAAGCAGTGCTTCCCAAACAGTAGGTCAGGACCCACCAGTGGATTGCGAGCCAATGTCAGGTGGGTCATGGAGCAACTAGAGCAGCCATATTGAAAATATGGGAAAGTTGAATGCTGGAAAGGAGGAGGGAGGACTGTGTGGTTGCTTTGCTTGTGTCAAGGTTGTAAATGGGCTTTTTTCTTCTTTCTGATTCATTTTGCTTCTGGAAAATGACTGAGAAATAACCCAACTTATTGCTGCATTATCAGGAAAGCAGCAGGTTCTGATGTCACAATGACGGCACCTCTGACCATGACATCACTTCCGGTGAGTCCTGGACAGATTATCATTCTCAAAACTGGGTCCTGGTGCTAAAAGGTTTGCGAACCACTGTCTTAAAGTAATACCTCCAATGTTGATAAGAATGTCAATATAACTACAAGGAGATGGAAGTTACCCTGAGTATTAAACATTCTGCTTTTGCAGACTAGTCCATGCGTGCCATTATAGAACCAAGGAATTCCTTTGAGCCTACTTCAGGTAAGTGTATCGGACTGCAGCACCCGTGACCGTTCCTACAACCTGTTAATTTAGAGTTTAATAGCATAAATGAAGCTGCCTAAATAATATATCCTGAAAGAGTTGTCCTAATTTAGTATTTTGATGTTTAAAAAGTAAAGTAGTCCCTTGTGCAAAGCACCAAATCATTAATGACCTAGGGGGTGAGGTCACATTGTGACATTTATTAATTGTATGGGGTTATTATACAATTGTGGGATGTGGTGGCGCAGCGAGTTAATCTGCTGTTGCTGGGCTTTCGACCGCAAGGTTGGGAGTTCGAGACTGCGTGACAGAGTGAGCTCCCGTTGCTTGTCCCAGCTCCTGCCAACCTAGCAGTTCGAAAGCACCTAAATGCAAGTAAATAAATAGGGACCACTTCGGTGGGAAGGTCACGGCGTTCCGTGCGCTACGGTGTAGAATCATGCTGGCCATATGATCGGACAAAAACGCCGGCTCTACAGGCTTGAAAACGGAGATGAGCACCGCCCCCTACAGTCGGTCACGACTAGACCATTTGGTCGTGGGGAAATCTTTACCTATTATACAATTATTAATTATTAATTGCTAGTGGAGGACAGGGAGGCCTGGCGTGCTGTGGTCCATGGGGTCGTGAAGAGTCGGACACGACTTAGCGACTGAACAACAACAACAACAATTATTAATTTACTATTAATTGTATGGGGTGGTTTGCTATTGCCTCCCCTAGTCATGTACTTTTATCCCCAGAAAGCTGGGTACTCATTTTACTGACCTTGGAAGGATGGAAGGCTGAGTTGATCTTGAGCCGGCTACCTGAGAACCCAACATTGGCTGGGGTCAAACTCCCTAGGCCTTGAGAGCTTTTGACGGCAGTGCTGCAGCCTACACTCCGTGCCACACAAGGCTCATGCTTTGATGTTTGAATATATTATAATTTGCCTTCAGTTCAACAAGTAATTAAGGCAATATAAGTGTTTGGTGTCTCTTGTACTAGATTAAGCACACAGAGGTCAGTGCCTCGGATAAAACAATGCATTTCTTCTCAGGGCATTCCTCAAGACAAAAGAATGTGCAGAATAGAAGGGTTGTCTAGGGTTGTCTAAATTCTATACAGTATTTCTAAGACGTTCCTTGTGGAAACCAGCTCCTTTGAAAGGAAAACTGAAAGTCTTCGGGAGAATTTCCAGAAAGAGAAACAGCTGTGTTCAGCACCAGTAGCTGAATAGAAGTTACAATGGCGGTTTTACAAGATGGCTCTTGCTACTTGATTTTTCTGTTTGTCTGAATGTTACAATATTCTTCCTCTCTGCTATTGAGACCTTCCAAGGTGCTTAAGTTTTATTGCAACAGTTTCTATGATTCTCAAAGTACTGAAGGAGGGGGGGGACTGTGGGCAGAATGAGGGGCTGATTCGGCAATCATTGCATCATATTATGCAGTAATTTTTAATTGTTTCCTAGACTACGTATACACAAAAACATAGGCTAGATGATCTGAATTAACTCAGACTTCATTTTGAAAGCATTTTTGCCTGATCATGAGACATGCTGCTCTACTGGTCTGGCTTCTTCTCCAGGAAAGCTTGGCTGCCTTATAACTGAGCAATGCAAATAATTTTACAGTAAAAGTATGTCTGAGTGAAAGTTGAATTGGTGGCTTATAAGTAAGGGTGTTTGAAAATGGTGGTGCTTGTTTTTGGGTTTTAGGGTGGTGGTTTTTTTTTTTTGCAAATTTCATTATTTGAAAAGTAGAAAGCAGTGTTCCATGATTTTATTCCAAGTTCTCATTCCAAGTTCTCATTTTTAGTTATTTTAAATGCTTTTAAAGTGTACTAGGTAGGTGGCATAGGTGATATAGTATTAGCAGATGCAGCAACAGTATTATTTCTAATCAGAAAAGTAACCTATTTTAGTTTTTGTTAAGTATCTTAAACACTAAAATGCAGTGTTTCTTTTATTCAGATATTTTCATAACAAAAGCACAGTGTTTTTATGTGTTTCTAACACAGCGCTTTGTGTTTTTATGTGTTTCTAACAAAAATAAATGCCCCCTACTTAAAAGAGTTGACTTTGCAGTCAAAAGTAGACTGGCTTTGTTTAGGAGAACACAATGGCTAGCTTTCCTACCATACCTGGGCCTAGCTGCAGAGAGAGAGATCATTTTTCTACTTAACCCCCCTCCCCCAACACACACCAAACTAGCTGATTCAGACTCTTTATTGGCAGCATTTTAGAAATACTGCACTGATTATACAATCTCAATTAAATCCAAGTTGTATATGTGCTTTATTTTTAAAACACAACATAAAAACTCATGCACGACTAGTTCATGCTCTTGCACTAGAAAGCAGTAAAGACTATTTAAAAGCAACACTATTAACCCTGGGAAAACTAGGAGGTTTCGGTGTTTTCTATCAATGCTATTGCCAAGTTGAGGCACAGGGAGGGTGGTCCACCTGATGAAGACATATCCAAAACCATGGCAAGGAGAGGTCAGGTGTGAGGGAGAAACTTTCAGTTTTCCTGGTAACATCCTAGTTTTGTGCTGAAAGGTCTGCCTTGCCCTCTGAGATCCCGCGGTATAGGGGATTTCCAGGATGAAGCAGAATGCTGAGCTGCTTTGACTCTTCATTCTTTTGAAGAGCCTGGATTTCCCTCGTTAAACCAAATAGTACTTGTGATTCTGACTGCTTTTAAAACGTTCACACTGGAGGAACATAGAAGATGGGCAGCCCAATCCTGAGCTGCCCGTATGAGCAGCGGCAGCCCTGGTGCTACCGCTATATCTTGCTGCAGCCAGGTAGCTGCAGGAGGCTTCATGGGAGAAGGGGACGTTCATCCCCTTCCCCCGTGGTAAGGGCGCAGGGCAGGCGATGGGTCTCCTTGCCTCTATGCCGGCTATTTTGCTGGTGCTGAGGCTCTGGCCTCCGGCGGGATCCGACAGTGAAGGTTGCCTCCGGTCCCCCCTCCGCCCCTCCCCAGGAACACCACTGTCCCCCCGGGCCTCACCCAGAATCGGCACAATGTTGGTGATGTTAGCACTTACTGCATTGCTGCCTCCAGGTGATACAGTGCCAGCACTGGCCTGGCACCAAGGGTAAGGCCTTCCCGAGACCTTACTGCTGGCAGTGAAGGCACTTTATGGCACCATCACAACAGACTCAGGCTGTATGTTCATACCGCTCACATAAGCCCAATAGGATTCAGCCCTAATACTGGAAGAAGTGGCTAGATTGGATTATATACCATGAGTTGCTTCTGTGTCCTTGTAAAATGAATTTATTTTCTGATTCTATCTTCAGTGGCATTAGAAGTCTATAGTTCTATGACTCCCATTGAATTTAATGGGGCTTCCTTCTGAATAGACATACCTAGGCTTGCCTCATAAGTTTAATTTCCTGTTGTCCTGCCATGTACTGTCTTAGTTTTCAGAGTGCGTTTGAAAGCGTCTTCAAACACAGTTGAGAGTACTCTACCTCCTGCGTATCTTTGGTGGTTTCTTAATACGAACAATGATCCTTGGGGCAAGCTCGTAGAAACCAAGGGAGTTTGACATGGGAGTTTAGTGGAGAAGTGTGCCGGGGAGTCCAGGGATTGCTGCTGGGGAGTCTGTAGCTCCAAGCAACTTGTATGAGAGAAGCATTGTGGTGACCTATAGGGTGTGTAGCATGTTTCTTTTACTACTTGAAGAGGCTGTGAAATACTGTACACCTGTTTCACGTGCAAGCTGGAGAAGAACAGCTTGAAGCATGCCTTTCTACACTGAGACTCATTAGGGTGGACAAAGAGTTCCTGGACATGTCAAAATGAGCTTGCAACAAAGGAAGATAGGAGGAAGGGGTATGTGTTGAAAAAGAAGAACTCCCAGTGGAAAGTGTAGATTTGTGGAAGCATATGACACAGAGGGAGAATCAGGAGGCATTCTGTGCCACTGGAGCTGAGCAACTAAGCATCCAGTTTCTCTGTGTATTCATGCCCATCTGGACAAGAATTGCCAGCCGAAGCTCCACAGACCAGGAAGGAGGAGTTACCCATGGATGGGAGGAACCCAAACTCCACCCCAAGGTGTGCTGGCTCCCTATTGAGAGGGACAGCGGCGGCAGCTTGCACACCAGATGTCATCTTGAGAAGTATGTGTCTTGGTACGCATCTGAGGCTTATCAAATTCAGTAACTGCCACCCCTTCCTTCTATTTCATGTTGGAGGGAAAAAATGATACTACCAGAAGTAGCCTTGGAAGCATCTTGAGAGACTACGAGGCTCTGAGACAAGCAGTGAAAAAGTTGGGGTGCATGTCTTCCTGTTGAAGGCACAGCAACAGGGGCAGGAAGGCATGGGGTGATATCCCTTGTTGCTTCATCACCACCCCCAACTTGCCTCTCAATGCGAGGTCGTATCATCTGTGACCTAGTTCTGGGGCCATAAATGGAATATTGGACTGGAAGGGTAAAAGTTGTTCAAAAGAAACAGACCCACCAGAAAGGGAGGAGGAGTTGTATTATGTATAAAGAATGTATATATGTATTATGTCTAAAGAATACATTACATGGAAGTCCAGCAGAGAATATCTAGGTAAGATTGAAAGGAGAGAAGAATAAGAGTGATAACATTGTCGTAGTCTACTATAGACCATCTGGCCAAGCAGAAGCCACAGATGATAAACCATTTACCAAGCTTTCTGAAAGGTGAGCCATTGTGGCAATGGAGGGTCATCAATTGTCCTGATATCGTCTGGAAGTCTAACTTAGCTAATAGTAGGAAGTCTAAAATACTTGTCTTGCTTTGTGTGCATTACTTTATCATTCAGAAGTTGGAACAGGAGTCTTATCCTGGACAATCCTCAAGGGAGGATTGGTCAAGGAAGTGAAAGTAACAGGGATTTGGTGTGTGTTGGAATTCTTGATCTCAAGGGAAAGGAAAGCTAGGAGTAGTCAGATACATATTGTGGATTTCAGGGAAGTTTATTTTAATGGGCTCAGAAGTATCTGAGATGCTGCATTTTAGTAGTATCTCATGGCTAGAACTGTTAAAGCAGAAAATGGAAGAAGTGAGGGGGAATGTTTTGAAAAGTGAGATATTGCCATAGTGTTTTCAAACAGTTCACATGAGAAGAAAAGGCATCTAAGGAACTCCATGTGGCTGCTTAAAGAGCTTTCTGAAGAGTTGACAATCCAGAGGAAGCTGTACAAGAAGTGGAAGGAGGGAGAGTTCACAAAGAAGTAGTACACAAAGGTGTAGTATAGACCACACCTGCAGGGATTATGTCAGGAAGGCTAAAGCACAGAATGAGCTCAGGCTGGCAAAGATTGTCAAAAGGATAAAAAATGGGTTCTATTTATTTTGCCCAAAAGAAGAGGAGGGTCAAGGAAGTGGTAGAACTGCTGCGTGGAGCAGATGAGGAAGTGATAACAGGTGATAAAAGAAGGCAGAGCTGCTCAATTCTTATTTTGCATTTGTTTTCTCCCATAAGCACAAGGCAGAACACAGCGATCAAAGAATGATCAATGGGCTGGGCTACTTCTCTTACAAGGAAAGGCTACAGCATTTGGGGGATCTTCAGTCTAGAAAGTGCCAGGTGGCAGATATGATTGAGGTAAATCATAACATTATGTACAAGGCAGATAGTTGTTCTTTTCCCTTATGATTCCTGATTCCACTAGAATCAGGAAGTCCAAAAAATTGAAAGGTAGGAGAATTAGACAAAAGAAAATATTTCTTTACACAGCAAATAATTTGTGGAACTCCTTGCCACATGATGTGGTGATGGCACCTGGCCTAGATGTCTTTACAAGGGGATTGGACAGACTGATGGGAGAAACGTCCATCACAGGTTACAATTCATGATGGGTATATGCACAGCCCCTGGGTTTTAGAGGTTACATTATCTCTGGATGCAAGGGAGTAGCAACAGGATGTTGTCTTGAGTGTTCCCTGAGGCACCTGGTGGGCCACTGTGAGATACAGGAAGCTGGACTAGATGGACCTTTAGTCTGATCCAGCAGGACTCTGCTTATGTTCTTATGATTCTATTTATCTCATATTTCCCTCAGGATTTTACCTCAGAAATTTACCTCAGAATGCCAGATGCAGGGGAGTGGTAATAAGATGCAGGTGTGTTCCCTGAGGCATCTGGTGGGCCACTGTGAGATACAGGAAGCTGGACCATGGGCCTTGACCTGATCCAGCAGGGCTTATATTAATGAAGTTCCGTGGAGTCAAATGTAAAGTCCTACATATTGGTACAAAAAAATCAAAGTGGTGGGGCATGTATTTGGCTCACGCTGTATAGCGGCTGAGTCTGCAGTCAAATTAGCTAAGCATGCACTGCTGAATATGCTCCAGTGTACAACATGCAGGGGTTCCGCCATAGACAAACTGATGTGGGCACAATATAAGAAAACCACTGACTTCGGTCAGATTAGTCTCTTAAAGGGATTGGAGGCAGGTCCATTATACAATGAGATAAACCTTCATAGCTCCCGCTTAGTGGCCATGGATATACACTGAGCTATTCATCCATAAAGCTGCCACATCTCATCATTGTCCCAAGTATGGGATGCTACAAGGCAAGGTGTGTATTTCTCCCCATACCTATGGAAGAATGAAGGTTCAGTTCCAACTTTCATTCTGTCCAGTATGAATCTTTGAAAGAAACATGAATCTTTGGCAGCTTACATGCCCTGTGTCTGTCTGAAGAAATTTAGAGTGTTATTGGGAGATGGGGGGAACCGGGATGAACTGCATATAGAATAAATCATGTTTGCAATTTTTTGCCATAAAAATGCTTTAAAAATTGATTATTGGCTTCCTTTAATAGTCCTTTATCTGTTTTTCCATGTTCAGCATAATTTAGAGCAGCGGTTCCCAAAGTCTTACTCAGACGCTTGGACCACGTTGCGCGCTTGCAGGGATGGGGCCAGGTGCGGCAGGAGTGTCCTGACAGTGCCGCAGCGATTGCGGTGCTGCAGGCACCCAGAGGCTTCAGCACTTACCTGGGGGTCACGTTGCTGTCCAGAAGAGTCTGGGATGCCGGCGGCCCCCTCTGTGGGCCTCCCCGATGCTGCCGAAAGCACTTCCAGTTTTCATGCCGGAGTTGGGAGAGGGTGGTGGGGAGGGCATTTCTGGGCAGGGGAGGGCAGAATGGGGTGAGATCGTCCTGGGAGTGGGTGGGACTGGCAGAGGCAGTAGTGTCAGCGTACCGATACGCTGGGCGGGTCTTCTGGGTGATTGGCAGCGTGCTCGCTGCGTTCCGTTGCGTAATGGCGAAAGCCCGCCCGCTGAAGTACGCTGACACTACTGGGCAGAGGCCTCCTGTGCTGTATCCTTAAATCACCCCCCCACCCGAGCTGTCCAGTGTTATACAAGCTGCTCAGACATCAAGATCTATAAAGCCCCATAAAGCTGGCTAGGGCGTTATTTAGGGTAAGGGGGAAAAATATCCCCTTACCCCAAGGAGTCCTCCAGTCACCTCTTAACCTGTGTTGGTTAACCTGGTGCAGACCAGGTTTGGGTTGCCCACTACTAGTAGTAATTTCTCAGCTGCAAAGAAATAAGGTATCTTTCTTTTCCTGCGTTGAAATGTTTCTAGCTGTTCTGTGGCAGACCAGGGGGAAAAAAAACATGTCTATTGAGAGGATATTCTGTTCTAGCGTTTGATTGACAGCCCTGTTGCTCATAACTCCAAGGGGTATTGCCGTGTCTGATAACAGAGTTGCTGCTGCCATCAGTGTGTTACCATCCATGTGGCTTTACTTGTTCAGTGATAGGAGGCCAAGTGTCCTTATCAAATAATTGGAAGCTTTCGCTAAGAATTCTGCCACAGTGAATATCAACTATGGGGCTGGCAAAGGTAAAGTGGTGGAACTGAGAGATGACTAACAAATAATACTGTGTTCTTAATTTTCTCTATTGGGCAAAATGTATTCCAAAACGCTCACTTAAAGCAATGTCAAGAGATGTCACAAGCGTAGGTCTGCCACATCACTCCACCAAAGCAAACTTACAATGCATCGCTTCTTCATGTCTCTTCTGCAGCTGTGGTGTTTTTGCAAATGTTTGTGCTCCACGTTGCCCAAGGCGTGCGCATGCTTTTCTGGCAATTGCAGGCGGTTGTTTGTATTTCTGAGTACTTGGTGCTAATTTTAGTACTAAAACCTGGAAGTAGAGTCAGAAATTGAAACAGGATGCACGGCTAGGAAACGGCTTGCTCACACAACATGTGGTGCTTGAAACAAGGTAGAATCTGATTTGAGGGGGATGCAGTCCAGCCGTGTCATGGAGCAGGAGAAATGTGAGGCGCATTGGAGAGCAAAAGCAATATCTGATTTATTTATTTATTTAGAAGAAGAAGCAAATTTGCCTTTGCTATAGAACAGTGTTACTCAAAGTGTGGGTCAGGACCCACTCAGTGGGTCGCAACCTGATGTCAGGTGGATCGCAGAAAGCTGGGAGCAGCCACCTTGGAAACTACAGACTTTACTCTTGTTATATTCCTTTAATTTGAATTTTCAAGTGAGGGTTTTTAAAATTTTGTTTTAGTTCAGAGCTTTGACATCGTATTTTGTCCTAATCTTGCTTTCTGTCAGGGATGTTTCATGATTTGTGTAATTGCTGCAGTCCAAGAATGCCAGTTTGCATTCTAGGAGTGTCATTTCATTGTTACAATGATAGCGCTTCCTGCTTGATGATGTCACTTCCTGCCACGACCATCACTTCCAGGTGCGTCCCGACACAAGTGCCACTCTAAAAAATGGGTCCCGGTCTAAAACGTTTGAATACCAAAATTGTCATGGCATATTGTGATGATGTATTGTGCTGGAAACATGGCTCTTGGGGCTTATTTTTTCTCTCTCTCTCCTTTCCACAGATCATCCTCTGACACCCCCGTCATTACTATGAGTCTCCTCTACAGTAACTCCAGCTTTGAGGCCAGTGATCCGGAGAGTGGCTGTTGTGCGGCCATGGCCAGCGCTTGCAGTGCTGCAGCCAAGGAAGAGAGCGTCGGCGCCAGCGTCACCAATGGCACTAGCGGAACGCTTTCAAATTCCTATCTGGAAGAGACCCAAGGCTACGACGTGGAGTTTGATCCACCCCTGGAGAGCAAATACGAGTGCCCCATCTGCCTGATGGCTCTGCGGGAGGCAGTGCAGACCCCGTGCGGGCACCGTTTCTGCAAAGCCTGCATTGTCAAGTCAATAAGGTAAAAGGGTGTGTGGGTGAAAGGAACCCAGGGGGGTGGCAGCAAACGTCCTTGTCAGGCAGTACAAATTCAAGCAATAGCAGTTGCATGAATGGACGTGGCTGAAAGAAGTCACGTCCTTACTTAGGTATGCTGCACCGAACCAAGTAACGGAGCTTGGGCAAATGTCTCGTGCAGCCACGTAGATCAATCTGAATGTGCAAATGGCATGAAGTCATCAATTCACTGCTGTCTCTGCCACTGATTGCCGGTATTAATTTTGCAAAGTTAAGACCAGCATTTATAACCTTTTTAATAATGCTAAAGGTAATGAAGGAATGGCCCCTCTGAATTTGTCAAGAGGTGTCTAAGCCTATGATTCCCAAACGTTTTAGCATCTGGACCCACCTGGAGAGAGAGAAAAAAGTTTCACTTTACCAGCCACTCAAGCCTCTGTGAATATAATATGGTGATTCTGCAGCACTGCTTCCCCCCACCCCCCCCAAAAAATAGCAGGTTGTTTAACCCTTGATGCACATATCTAATCTTTCTTACTAGTTTTGCAAACCACCAAAAATTGGGTCATGACCCACTGGTGGGGCCACAGACCCACAGTTTGGGAACCGTTGCTTTGAAAGTGACTGTCCTTGTCCTCTCAAGACAGACCATATGAGAAGTCACAAAGTGGCTTCCTTCATCTAACATGACACCATTCTTTTTTTTTTAACAGTTTATTACATAGTGATGATATGCCAGTTCCCAACTGGCACCAGAAACCATCCATTTACAATCTATTAGCTGTAAACTAAATGTGTACATTATTCTATTAGAGCACAGCTGTGTCCACATGTTAGACAATTTTCACCTGGAATCGTGCAGGAAGTTTTCACATTCAAAACTACAATATACTGTATCTAATTTGTTCACAGTGGCAACTTCGTTGTTGCAATAACAAGCTTTGCACCTTCCATTTTTGCTGAAATTCTAATGAACGTATTCCATATTGGCATCATTGGAATGTGTGGACTTGCTGGACTGGGGTGGATGTGGCATGAGATCAAAATCTCAGACCGTGGCTCAGTTATTCCAGTGTAATTCCATGAGTTCCATATGACCAGAAAAAAATAGCTGCTTTCTTCTTTTTCTTGATGCTTTTGCATTCTCCCAATTGCTCTCTGTTTTGTGTATCTGGGCGAACATAGTTCTTGATTTGCCATGCATATTACACTTATGCTGAAATAGGTTTATGAGAAGAAACTTAGCAGAAGAGTTGTTTCTGGAAATGTAATGGCAATGACATGGTTTTGCTGTGTGGGACTGGGAAAAGCATTCAGTTTTGGCCATGTTTGAAGCGCTTTCTGTAAGAACTAGAGACTCAGCAGATAAATTTCCAAAGAGGCTGTAGAAGCCTACCGTCGTAACAGCAACGTATTGGCTGCCCTTGCGCTTTCTTCTCCAGTGATGTGAGTGTGGTGGTTCACTTGAACCAGAATGTGTTGTGCTAGTAGTAGAGTGAGCAATTCAAGTAATTATAGTACTGGGATTCCCTGGCCTCTACCTTACAGACACGATACCAAAAACTTACAGGAAGTAAACTAAACACTGTACTGCTTAGGGTGGTAAGATTGTATTGGAATTAGAGTAATCAATTAAAAGAATTATTCTTGGTTGCAGATATTGTTCCATTGAGGGCGCACTCCTAACTAGAGTGTTCTAAATGTGCCGTAAAGCATCCTTCATAACTCCGAGAGTGGTCCAAACGTGCTTTACGGGCCCTTGTGCCAGCCTAACTC
>JAJKFI010000007.1:6583888-6625076 GCA_029204185.1 Lerista edwardsae | reverse complement strand
GAGACCATACCAGCACACAGATGTGTGCCATCCTCCCTGACTCTGAGTGGTCCAGATGCGCTTTACGGTGTCCCTTGTGCCAGCCAAACTTTGCTGGCCGAACTCCAAGTTAGGATTTTATCCTTAAATAAGTTCTTCGTATTATGAGGTGCATACAAATGTTTACTCAGTAGCCTTCGAATCCCAGAAAGGTCTATATTCAGCCTGTCCAGCATAATAGCATTAAGATTGTGGATTTTTTTTAAAAGAAGGTGCAACTTCCTATTGTTTAGAGTTCTTGTTTCAATGACAGATGTACCCCCTTATCCACGGATTCTGTATCCGCAGTTTCCATGAATGGGGATGTTATTTGATGATTTCCAGCTTCAGAAATATGGGATTTGTGCCCTGAGCTGTTGAAATGTGCAAGAATGCAGAGCAAAAACCTGTTTCTATTCATCTCAGCGTAGCGTTCATCTTGGTGCCAATTTCCAGAAATCTCTTGTGTCTTTTTTTAAGATTGTAAGCCCCTTACAATCTTAAAAACCATTTCACTCTTTTGCTATGCAAACCGCTTTCAGAGCTTCTTGCTGAAAAGCGGTATGTCGATCTTCCAAACAATAATGATTCAAATGCTTAAAATGAATAAATTGAAGAACTCACCAGGTTCCAGTAGATAGTCTTAGTCTTTACACATTAAAACCAGACGCTGAATATTTTCACACGTTATGTACAAGTTATGGTATAGTATGCGCTGGGAAATGGGTTTAGTTGGTATTATGGCAACTGTGGTTCAACAGCTACCTCACCTCTGCTGTCAACCAGATGTTTGTAACAGGTTATTTGAGAACTGCAGCTGTTCTTGGCTGCTCATTTTTTCCACTTCTTCAATGGTAGACTCCTGAGTCATACTCCCTATTCCATTGAGAAAAAGTAAAACTACAAGTTCCTCTTGAGGTTCAAAGTTAAACTTTAACTACATGAAAAAACACTACTGGTGTGTGCTGACTGATTAAATCTTGAGAGTGAGCCTCCCCTTTCCTCCCCCCACTCAATTGGAAAATGACTCTCCTGTATTTCACCCTGACCCAGTGCAGTTGTGAATTTCATGAGCTGAAACCCAAACGTTTGGGCTCTTTCAGTAATCTGATTATTGTAAAAAGTACTAACTGGGTCTTGTCGTATTTTGTGTAATACAGTATGTGTTCCATGTGTCATTTCTGCTGTTATCTGTTAATTTGTGTCCCCTCTGTTCCACTTTATCCAACTACAGTAGAAGCCTGCAGGACCATCCAGCTTATTCAACTAGCTCAAACCTGTGGATGTAGGAACAGATCAGTGTGCTAGCAGCCCAATCCTAACCATTCCTGGAAAGGGCCAACTAACTGGCCTGCGCCATATCCAGCACAGGTTAGATGGTGGCGCCATATCCAGCACAGGTTAGATGGTGGTTGCTATGCAACTTGGAGAAAGGGGATATGTTCCAATACCCCATGTCATGCAGCAGCCACCTCTATGGGGCTCCTTGGATCTGTGCCAGAAGAGTAGCTGGTGCAGGTCCAAGCAGCCTGGTGCAATGCCAGGATTGGGGTTAGGATCCTGCTTAAGTTGCTCAGGCCAGTCCCACACCCTTCTCAGGTCTAGTCTGCCTTCCCCCTGCCCAAAGGCACTCCCATTCTGCCTTCCCCCACCTTCTCCAAGCCCCTATGCAAATCCACCTCCAAGCCAGTGCAAACTTAACCTTTTTTCAGTGCGGCAGAAATTAGATGCAGCCTCTGAGCCAGCGTACGTCTGTGCCAGCTCAGCTGACTAAGGGACACATGAACATGCTTTACAACGCATTTGTGACATCCTTAGGAGTCAAGAAGGATGGTGCACGTCTGTGTGCCATCCTCCCTGACTCTGGTCCAAATGTGCTTTGCAGTGTCCCTTGTGCTGGTCAAACTTTGCTGGCCTAACTGTGCCAGCCTAACTCCAGGTTACGATTGTGCCTTATATCTGATGTTCAGACACACTGTAAAGATTCTGGTGGGTGGAATACATGTAGATTTATCTTTCTGTTTCTTCCTTTGACAGAGATGCTGGTCATAAATGCCCTGTGGATAATGAAATTTTATTAGAAAATCAACTCTTCCCTGACAACTTTGCGAAACGGGAAATTCTCTCGCTGATAGTGAAATGTCCCAACAAGGGATGTAATCAGAAGATGGAGCTCCGGCATCTAGAGGTGGACATTTTTAAGATTTGGAATCTTAACCAAAAAAAAAATATTGAGTTAATTCCCCCCCCCACAATTCAGGCACAAGCAGTGCCAGCAAAACATAGAACTCTGTCTCGGACTTCCAGTACCAGCACAAAAAAACACACCTTGTGCTTCTCCCTGCTTTAGTATATCAGTCATAATCACTGCTGCACCAGTGCTCCAGTGAAGATGGACGCAATGACTTTTAGATTAAGGACACAATCCTAACTAGGAGAGTTGCAAACATGCCGTAAAGTGCGTTTACACCACTCTCGGAATCAGGGCAGCCGGCACATGTGTATGCGCCTTCCTCCCTGACTCAGGGCACAGTCCTAACCTGGAGTTAGGCCAGCAAAGTTTGGTCGGCACAAGGGCTATCATAAAGCGCGTTTGGACCACTCTCGGAGTCAGAGTGGCCACCACCCTCCCTGACTTTGAGAGTGGTCCAAATGCGCTTTACAAGATGGCCCTTTTGCCAGCCAAACTTTGCTGGCCTAACTCCTGGATAGGATTGCGCTCTCAGAGAGTAGTCCAGACATGCTTTGCAGCACATCTATCACACTCTTGGGCTGGCACATTTGTACCTGCCTAACTCCAGATTAGGATTGTGCCCTAAATTCTAATGAGCTGTTTTGTGAGATCCTCTTCTCTAATGTTGTTTGAATAATGCAGCAAAGGGCATTTAAAAGCTATGTAAGGCTTTACCCCCCGCCAACTGGCATTGCATAGCATATGCTTTAGTTATTATGCCGCATAACTCCACCTGGATTGCAGCATCAAAGCTAGAATCTACTTCTATTGAAACAAACAAAAAATGGGTCTCTGAGCCACTTCAGAGTTGGCAAAAGTTCTGACAAGCATTTCCATGAAAAATGTGAAAAATTCATGCAAACTATCATTTGTATGAATGCTGAGAATTTGTAAATGTGCTTCCTATTGTTTCCCGCACTGAAGCATTTTCAATGTCAGAAGTCAGTGCCAATTGCAGGACAAATTCTGAACACCAAGGATTGGAAGTACAGGTGTGCCCCGGTATCCACTGATCTGATATCCATGGTTTCAGTTATCCACAGATTCCATGAATACTGCAAAGCCTATTAAAAAGATAAAGGTAAAGGTTTCCCCACGACCGAATGGTCTAGTCGTGACCGACTGTAGGGGGCGGTGCTCATCTCCGTTTCAAAGCCTGTGAGCCGGCGTTTTTGTCCGATCATGGTGGCCAGCATGATTCTACGCCGTAGCGCACGGAACGCCGTTACCTTCCCACCAAAGTGGTCCCTATTTATCTACTTGCATTTTTTAGGTGCTTTCGAACTGCTAGGTTGGCAGGAGCTGGGACAAGCAACGGGAGCTCACTCCGTCACGCAGTCTCGAACTCCCAACCTTGCGGTTGAAAGCCCAGCGACAGCGGATTAACTCGCTGCGCCACCACGTCCCATATTAAAAAGATAGGGGAACATTAAACAGATCCCTTCTTTTACCCTGTTCCAGCAAAACCACTGATATCCCCTATCTTTAAAAATGCATCCCTAGTATCCACAGTTTCAGATATCCATGTTGTGGGTGGGGGGAGGTCTGGGACAGAACCCCAGTGGATATTGGGGCATGCCTAAACTTACTTTCCTAGCTGCCCACAACAGATGGTTTGGAGTGGTATTAATTTCCACTCCAATTAGTCTTTCACAGCCTGGTCCAGTAATCTGCGGCTGTTCTTCTTCAGGACCATCAGCTGCATTGTGGCTTCGCTTCGGAGAAATGTCCCCAGTGTCAGAGCCATTTCCAGAAGAATCATCTGCAAGAACACATGGAGTTCGAGTGTCCCCGGAGACAAGTGTCCTGTCCCAATTGCGCCATGTGTATGCCTTATGAAGAAAAAGAGGTATATTGTTAAAAGTAGGGCTCTATTTTATAAGCATACTGTAAGTTATATATTTTTTATTCAGTGATCATTGGGCAGCATTGCTCCCCCCCCCCGCGGCGTCATGCTACCGGAACGCTGGGCAGGAGGAACGGGTGAGCGGCAGCCCGCCCGTTGCGTACCGCTCCGTTTCGCCGTCTTCCCCGCCCCCTGCTCCCCCCCCATAGCAGGTTGTTTAACCCTTGATACACATAGCCTGATCTGCCCTGTCAGTTGCGTGAGCCACCAGATTTTGGGTCGTCACCCACTGTTGGGCCATGGACCCACAGTTTGGGAACCACTGTATTATCGCAAGGGGTGGTTTTTTTTGTGGCTGCTGAAAACAGCTTTTTGGGTGTTAACAATTGCCTTTTGGTGATCAAAATTTCTGAATAAAAACACAAAACACCGCATTTTGGTGTTTAAGATATTTTCCAGAAATTAAAATAAGACTACTTTTCCAATTAGAAATAATACTGTGGCTGCATCTGCTGACACTATATCACCTGTATCATCTACCTAGTACACTTTTAAATCATTTAAAATTAATAAAAAGAGGACTTGGATTGAGAATGTAGAATAAAAACATATTACACCACAATTTGCTATTTCAATCAAGAAATTTTGGAAAAAATATCTCTCTAAAAACAAACCCCTAATTATAATGCTGAGCTTGGGAAGTGACCTGCTTGTCTTTTTGAACAATTTTAAGTGTAGTTTGTCTTCAAGAACACCAGTTACATCTCTGTACCAATTAATGCTTAGCCAAATTTCACTCAGTGTTCTGGTTAGACTACCGCATGCACTTTGAATAATATTGAAATAATACGGGTTGAAATAATATTTTCATACATCTGTGAAATGGGTTCAGAATTGCACTTTGTTATCCTGTAGATAACCATGCAAAGGAAAATGCATAAATATCAAGGTCACTTGAAAATTTCATAAGCTAATGGAAGCAGGTGGGGAATGTTTCTAATACGAAATAAAATAAAGTTTTCTATACCAGTGCATAAAATGATACTTTCCAAATAGTTCTGATATAGTAATTCCAATTAATTTGCATTTAATTCTTGTTTTCACCAACATGAAGCTTCACGACCAGTCATGCCTCTTGGCGAATGTTTTATGTGAATACTGCAATACAATGCTAATCAGGGAACAGGTAAGAAAACCTCTCTCACTCTCTTTTTAAATCATAGTCTGATAGTGTAGATTTTGTCATTAAAGCTTTGCAATTTCTTTTCTGCAAAAATTGGCTTGAAGCTCAACAATAAAAAAACTAAGATCATGGCAACCACTCCCATCACTTCGTGGCAAAGAAATGGGGAAGAAATGGAAGCAGTGACAGACTTTATTTTCCTGGGCTCCAAGATCACCGCAGATGGTGACTGCAGCCATGAAATTAAAAGACATTTACTTCTTGGGAGGAAAGCTATGATGAACCTAGGCAACTTAATAAAAAGCTGAGACATCACCCTGCCAACAAAGGTTCACATAGTCAAAGCTATGGTTTTCCCAGTAGTCATGTATGGCTGTGAGAGCTGGACCATAAGGAAGGTGGAGTGCCGAAGAATAGATGCTTTTGAATTATGGTGTTGGAGAAGACTCTTGAGAGTCCCCTGGACCAAGGAGATCGAGTCGGTCAATCCTACAGGAAGTCAAGCCTGATTACTCCCTGGAAGGACAAATTCTGAAGCTCAAATACTTTGGCCACTTCATGAGAGGACTCTTTAGAAAAGACCCTCATGCTGGGAAAGATTGAAAGCAAAAGGAGAAGGGAGGACGAGATGGTTAGATAGTGTCACTGAAGCAATGGACATGAAATTGGGCGAACTCTGGAAGCTAGTGGAGGACAGGGAGGCCTGGCGTGCTGTGGTCCATGGGGTCGGACATGACTTAGCGACTGAACAACAAAATTTCTTTTCAAGGAGCAAAAGGGGGGATATGGGACAAAAAGTAACAGAGGGGTTATGTGTAGTAACGTTCTCAACCATGCAAGGATGTTCCTATGTAGCCATCCCACTAAAGAACGTTTTTGTCCCTGTTCTATTGGATCAAGATTCTAATTGCACTCAAAAGGGTGTTAACTACTACATAGTTAACCTTTGTCATTCCTGCATAGTTCTTTTCCATGCATTCAGAGAACTATGCAGGAATGACAAAGGTTTACTATGTAGTATTTGCAATATGAAAAATGTGGTGATCAACGTACAAAATAAGTCATCTAATGTTTTGGGGACTGCTGTGCCCTTTGTAGTAAATGAGCACCGGGTTTTTCTTAGCGTAAAGTGTTTCAAAATAGCTTTATTCGTTGATTTGGGATCCTGCATACAAAATGCATGGAAATTGACGGCTCACATATAGAATAACTCAAACCAATCTCTTATGTCTTTTAGCTACCTAATCACTATGACAATGATTGTCCTATTGCTCCGGTACCATGTTATTATAGTGCCTTTGGATGTCCAGAAAAAGTAAGTTAGAACTTTTCCTGCAAAGCATTTTTTAAATTTGTATACCCTTGTTTATAACCAGCATTTTGAAAGTAGCAAAGTTTGCTTTGTCCAATATGGAGAACGGTCCAAGAAGAACCTGAGAAAATAAAATGACATAAATATTTGTACAGAAAAGATTGTCTATCAGTAATTGGACACAAAACAGTATATGTAAGCAAGCACACTCAGAGTATAAATGAGCCTTGTTCTCAATTAAGCACTTACAAATATACAGTTTAAAACTTTCATGACAAATTCATGAGCCGATCTGTTGTGAGTTCTGGAAGGCATAAAACTTGGAACAGGAGGACAACCCCAACAATCTGTTTTTGGTTTATCCTTAGACATGGGATGACTTGCCTCTTCTAATCACCTATGTACACATTTTGTTGTAGAGCTAACTTTTTTTATTGTAAGTGTGAATGAAGAGCAAGACAGGTGCAGCACCCTGCCACAGGCTATCCACTTTTCCTTTTTAACTGGTTAAACTGGAAATAAACTAGAAGTGGTAATTCTCTCTGCAAATACCTAAAGTGGGAGAGTGTGAACTAAAGCAGGGAAAACTTCCTCCCAGCTTAACAGGAAGCCCTAAAATGCCGAGAGCCCCCTTAGAATCAAACAGTAACAGAACATGGGTAATGTAGGAGATGTAGCAACCTGTTCCTTCCCAAGTAAGCTGAGATCAGTAAAAAACACAAGGAGCTTATTAAAAGGGCATGGAATGTCAAAGGAATGGGTGAGGAAAAAAATGCAAGGATAAAAAAAAGACACAGGTAAACTAAGAAAAGGAGAAGCGGGTAGCTTCTGGAAAAGGTTGGCAAGGACAAAAGCAGCAAATAAAACAAAAAACTTTACATCTTTTCCGTATCCTTTCCATATCCTACCTGTTGTTCCAGGTCCTTGGTCTTTGTATCCACTCTTTAGCTGGATGGACATGTGAGCCACAGTGAAGCATCAGTGGCTTCTGACATCTGACCTGGGTAAATGTGCATAAGGGAATCCATGACCCTGGGTGCAAGGGAGTGGCAACAGGATCCAAGCATCTTCTTGTCTCATGCCTCCCTGGGGCACCTGGTGGGCAGCTGTGAGATGCAGGAAGCTGGACTAGATGAGCCTTTGGCCTGATCCAGCAGAGCTCTTCTTATGTTCTTATAACCTGTGGGCTTTAACCAGGCTTCACCTGGGTACTAGGGAGATATCTGAGCCCCTGAATTTCCTGCTCTTGGAAGCCAGATGGGCTCAGGCGCGCACGGAGGCCCGAGCACGCCCATGGCTGGCACCAAAACTGTGCCCTCAGGACGTCGCCCTGCCCCCGCGCGTCGCTCCAGCACGCCTCCCTTAGCCCGGAAACGCTCCCATTCGGAGTGTTTCGGAGGCAAAGGAGGGCGGGAGGGCCACACAACGTGCCAGTTCCTCCTCGCTATGCCGCCTCCGCGCTGCTGGCGCCCCCCCCCCCGCTGCCGGCGCCCGTGCATTCCGCCCCCCTGGCTATAGGGTAAATATACGGCTGGATGTGCTTCAGTGCGCTAACTGAAAGCCAGGTTATTTGTTTACATTAGAAAAGAAGAGGATGCTGAACAATAAAGAGCCACAAAGGTACTTTACGGAATCAGTTTGATTAAGTTGGAACAACATTTTTTTTTCCCGTGGGTAGGAATAATCAATATTCAAGAAGATTGGCTAATTTCTGAGCACACAGCTTTCCACCTTGCAGGTTCCCCACCACCACCACCACCACCACCACCACCACTCACCTCTAGTGTTAAGTGAGACATGGCATAACTGCTCAGAAAAAAAGAAATTACTGTAGTATTACTACATTTAGAAAAGATTAAATGTGATTCTACTTAAGGGGAAATGAGTTAATTGGCTTCTCGATGTTATGTAAGGTACTGATATATAATCACTGGAAACCCTCTGTGAATTCCTAAAACTAAGTAGCTGGAAGACAGTGTTTTCACACTTCCTTTTTTTTTCTTTAAAGTAATCTCAACAATGATAGGAGCTAAACCTCTCTTTGAAAAAATAGGGGAGTTTTATTCTGGCCACTACTCTCATATAAGGTAGACGTTCTGTTCTATAGAAACAAGTATGTTCTTATTTTAAATCTCAAATTTCCAAAAGATTCTGGGGGCATGTTCTAAGAAACACTCCTGTTTCTAGTTAGTTCCACATATTGAATTGAAAGTTGTGGCAATTGCCGTAGCGGTAACTCCCCATATGAGTTTCTCCTTCATAAGCCAACTCAGAGGCTGAGACCTGGTCTCAACACAGTAAACAGTCAGCAGTGAAAACCAGGAAGGTAAAATGAAATAAAATCAAACTAGATAAGAGAACCAAGAGGTTCCCAGCATCAGCCATACCCATAATGCAAGTATGCAAATCCCTAATGCCCATTATTATCACTCATTGAGGCTCATGTGAGAATGCTTTGCAAACAACAACATGCTCAAGATCAAGAAAGTTGTATGGGGGAAGCACATCACTAGAACTGGCCTCTGGTGGTTCCCAAACTGTGGGTTGGGACCCACCAGTGGGTCACAAGCCAATTTCAGGTGGGCCGCGAAGCACCTAGAGCAGCCATGTTGAAAATATGGGAAAATGCTGGAGAGGGCTGTGTGGCTGTTCTGCTTGTGTCAAGGTTGTAAACAGGCTTTTGCTTTCTGATTCACTTTGCTGTTGGAAAATGGCTGAGAAAGAACCCAACTGATTGCTGCATTCTCAGGAAAGCAGCAGGCTCTAGCATCACAATGACGACACTTCCAGCCATGACATCACTTCCGGTGGGTCCCGGACAAACTGTTATTCTAAAAAGTGCTAAAACGTTTAGGGTCCCGGTGCTAAAACGTTTGAGACCCACTGATCTATGCCACTCTTGTTCTACAGAATTGTAGGTCAGAGCAGTGCTGGTTTGAGAGTACGGTACTAGTATTCTACTTAACTATATTCCACTTCCTTTATATATGTAAATCAATTGTTTATGTCTGGGGAATTTTACTAGCAGTAGAACTGCCGCTTTATCTGCAGTAGTGATATTTCTGTTCAGTTTTTCAATTCTTGTTTCGGACAATCACTGGAAGATAAAGCCAGTTCTCCTTTTTAATGCGGTCTCGTCTTTTTACCTTTCTGTGTAGCCCAAATGCTTGCTCTTAGTCAAAGGAAATGCTTATAAAGCTGTGTGTCTTCTTTAAAATTCCAGATGCAGAGGAATGAGTTGGCCCACCATATGCAAGAGTTCACTCAGGTTCATATGAGAATGATGGCTCAGACTCTCCGGAGCGTCAGTGTTTCGACCCCGACTTCTGTGCCTTTCCTTGGAGGTTTGCCCTTCGACCCGTCGCTCTTCTCTCAGGCCCTGCCAGCCTCGTGCGAATGTAGCCCCGAAGTCCAGAACTTCAAGGAAACCATTCAGCAACTGGAAGGTCGCTTGGTGAGGCAGGACCATCAGATCCGAGAACTGACTGCAAAGATGGAGACCCAGGTCACCCACATCAGTGACCTCAAGCGCACAATCCGAACCCTGGAGGACAAAATTGCTGAAATGGAAGCCCAGCAGTGCAATGGCATTTTCATCTGGAAGATCGAGAATTTCAGCCTGTATTTGAAAGCCCAAGAAGAAGAGAGGCCTGTTGTGATCCACAGCCCCGGCTTCTACACGGGGAAGCCCGGCTACAAACTGTGCCTGCGCCTGCATCTCCAGCTGCCCAATGCTCAGCGTTGTGCCAACTATATTTCCCTTTTCGTTCACACTATGCAAGGAGAGTACGACAGCCACCTCCCGTGGCCGTTCCAAGGCACCATCCGGCTTTCTATCCTGGACCAGTCAGAAGGTTCTCCCAGGCACAACCACGAAGAAGTGATGGATACCAAGCCTGAGCTGTTGGCCTTCCAGCGTCCAACGGTCCATCGCAGCCCAAAAGGCTTTGGGTATGTGACCTTCATGCAGTTGCAGGCACTGAAACAAAGAAGCTACCTAAAAGGGGACACGCTGCTGGTGCGCTGCGAGGCGGTCACTCGCTTGGACCTGAGCAGTCTTCGGAGGGAGGGCTTTCAGCCGCGGAGCACTGACGGGGCATCATAGGCCAGCGCGTGCCCTCCAGGCTGAGCTTGTTCTGCTTGGTCGTTTGCAGTTCTCACG
Source organism: Lerista edwardsae (assembly GCA_029204185.1). Lineage (NCBI taxonomy): Eukaryota > Metazoa > Chordata > Lepidosauria > Squamata > Scincidae > Lerista > Lerista edwardsae. Next base: position 6,614,322 of record JAJKFI010000007.1, on the reverse strand, counting down.
GTAAAAAGGGATTTGTGTGAATCGCTTATTTTTGATTCACAGAACCAAAACTGCCATTCTGTGAGAGCTGAATACTTCTTCTTTTTTCTTCTTCAGGAAATGGAAACTGTTTCCTTTTAAGTCCTCTGTTTTATAAATAACTTGAATGTGCACCCTTTTGGTCTTATTAAGGAAGCTAAATAACTGCCGGCTGCGTGACCGCGTTATTTGTATATATATATATATATATATAAAAAGCATGCATTAAAATAGTGCCATATCTGGTGTGGTGGAGGATGGGTCAAATTCATGCATTCGCTGGTAGCAAAATCTTTAAACGTTACCTCGGTGTGTGCATTTTGGATGAGTTATATTATCTGACTGTGTAAGCTGGCAGTGTGCTGGGTGCTTGCAGAAGTTTCAGGCTTAGTTGGCCATTCACCTTTTTGCAAATCTGAAATGAGCTTGGGCTTGACCACTTCTTCAACTGAATGATTGAACTGAATAATTCCTTGATCAGGCGAACTCACTGCTTCATTGCAATGATAACTGATGACATCTTCAGGTGTTTTGTGTCTTCTCCCCTTTACCTTTCCTTGTGGCTGTGGCATTGCACTATTTTTATCTCTAGCCCAGTTGTGTTTGTTTTTTGCACTTGTAGGGATAACTTTCCCTGGTGATAGGAAATCCTTGTGTTATATTCGAAAGTATCATGAATTAGGTGCCAAGGCAAATGGAATTCTGTCTTCCCTAGCTACTGAATTTTTTCCTCTTAGATTGAACCTTGAAGGGTTTGTTTGTACCTGTGATCTGCTATGTCCTTAGCTTGTCTCCAACAATCATGTCTTTGAGTCTTTATAGTTCTCAGTGGATGACTATCCACAATCACAGGTTTAGCACTCTGATCGGATTAAGGTCAGGGGTGTTGCATCTGAGCCTTCTTGTCTGTCCTTTAGGTTAATATTTTGACATAAGAAAGCTTTTCCGTCCCACAGCTCAGCAGTCGGTGCAGAATGGTGCTAAACTGGAACAGACTTGCCACGTGAACGGTAATCGACCTACATCTCTCTGTTGGGACCAGAATGTTGTCATCTTATGCAAATAAACTCTGATCAAAATGTATTGGTGCTGACACTGTTTCTGCATAGTCACGGTTATAAATGAATGCAGAATGAGGGATGATTGTGTGGCGCATTCTCATCCATTGATCGTTATGTTTTGTGTAAATAGCACTAAAGGCAACCTTGTTTCTTTAAAGTGGAACTCAGTAATATGGGAGAAAACAGTCAACCGCCAATGAGGATATAGCAGTTCTGGGGGTTAGAGGATATTTTGCCAGTACTCAGCCCTTCAAGACCATTGGTACACTATGCTCTCATCTCTAAAGTACAGGATATTTATGATACATCAATAGGAAAATGCGGATGAATTTTGGAGATGCTGTTAGGAACACCTTGCAAATTTGAGAATGGTTCTTAAAGTACATGTCCCCGTTAAGAACACCATGCAGTCTGGAATCTGTGCAGGGTGGGTGGGTGGGTGGGTGGGTGGATAGCCTGTTCTGTCTCAAACATTTGGTGGTGTAATGAAGCATTCTGAAGCATAGTAAGGGTATATTCACTGCTAAATCTGTGCGCACATGCATGCACATTACAGCGAGTGAAACAGTTAAGGTCTCATTGTTGGCTGGTTTAGGGTATCAGATCTTCTGATCCTTCCATCTGCCACTACCTACTTGAGCATGATGGTTTGGTTGCTCTTCTGCAAAACTAAAAAAAAAAATTTCTGAACACGGACATACTGGGGTCTCTTTTACGCGCACTTTCCCTTTTTGCCTGTACTGCAAATTGCGTCACTCGAAAGAGCCACTGTCTGAAAGTACCGACACTGATGAAGTGCCAGTGCGAAGGCTTTGTTCCCAAACTGGGTGCTGCGATGCATTTCTGGGGTCATTGCAGGACCTGCTCTCGCTGAGCTTCTCAGCACTGCCATGCGATGCACTGGAGCACCACGTGGAGGTATGGAGTGGTGGGCGCGCCCTCTCGACACGTCTTTAGTTTTGAGGCTTTTTGGCCGCGTCGAGAGAGTCATCGGTACTGACTTCCTGGTCTGGAGCTCAACGGGGGCATTGTCAACCGGGTAAGTTTGGAAAGCACTGCATTAAGGTCCTTCTAAACTAGGAACTGATCATCCTGCTTTTTAAAAAGTCTGGTGCAACGTGATCGGAACATTTTCAGTGTCTTGAAAAGACATTGTCCTGTGATGGAAGTTGACGTGATGGTGCCATTTATTTTTTATTTTTTTTTTTGTAAAAGGCATACATTGGGACAGTGGTGTGAAAAATACAACAAGCTCAGAGAAATAAGAATGCTGGTGTTGTCATAGGACATGGTGTCTCATCAGTGCGCTCCTGATACTTTTATTGGCGGCTACTCGTTGCATTGCATTTTTATAAAAGCTTTTACTATCGCGTCGCTTGGCAGAAAAGGCAGCCAAGTTCTGTTTTTATTCTTTCTTTCCAATTCTCCGTTTGTCAAAGCCTTTGCTTTTGGACGCGTTCTTGTTACTGTTTCTGAACTTCGAGGAATTATCTTTCATTTAGTTAGCTTCAAAAGAAGTTCGTCATAAACACACAAATGAGTCGCCTTGGACTTGGACTTTTTTCTGCTGCTCATCTTTTGGTTGGCATCTCAGTTCCTTTGACTTGCTGGTTCCTCTATGAATAAATTACTTACTTTGGAATTCTGTTGACAGTATTCTGTTGACAGAATACTGCTTGATGACTGTCCAGCTTCTGCTTAAAGACCTCTGGCGAGAGAGAGCCCACCTATTGTAACTGGTTCCATTGACTGGCTCTCTGATCATTAAGACGTTTCTTCTAATGCTCAGTTGAAATCCATCCTCTTGTATCTTAAACCATTAGATCTCGCCCTGTCCTTTGTGGCAGTTGGGAAGGAATCTTGCCCATCTTCTGTGCAACAGCCCTTCAGATATTAGGGCTATCATGTCCCCTTTCGGTCTTCTGTTCTCCAGACTTAAACATACCTAGTTCCTTCAACATTTCTAAGAGAGCTTGTTTTCTGGATCCCTGACCATCCTTGTTGCCTTATCTAATTTGTTCATAATGTAGCTGCATCCTTCTGAAAGTGGAGTGTCCAGGATTGAACATGATCCTCTAGATTATGTCTGACTAGTGTGGAAAAAGTGCCTCTGGACACATCTATGTTTGCATCTCTTATTTAATGCACTGAGGTAGTTTGAACCAGTGGTCTCTCTTCTCCTTTCCCTTGTGCACCTTATATTTTAAGATTTAGTAGACCACAATAAAAGCTGCTTCACAATGTTATGAATGATTCTTGTTCCACACCACGGAGCAATATTTGAAACTTATCCATTGTCTGAGAATGGAAGTGAATGTACATTTCTTTGATTCAGCATGCGCGCTTGTCACATCAACAGCAACAGCGGCTGCTGCAACCAATGGAGTCTGAATGGAAATTCAGTGGTTTTCTTTTTGGCTGGGATTTTCATTATAAGGGAAATGCCATCTCACAGTCATATGTAGCTCTGCAGACAGAGAGCAGAAAAGGTGCCTTTTTAGTTAGATGCGGCTCCTACCTTTTGTCTGAAACCAGTGATTCTCAAACTTTTTAGCACCAGGACCCACTTTTTAGAATGACGATCTGTCCAGGATCCACCAGAAGTGATGTCATGACCATAACTGCTATCGTTGTGATGCCAGAGTCTGCTGCTCTCCTGGAATGCAGCAATAAGTTGGGTTATTTCTCGGTCATGTTCCAATAGCAAAGTGAATCAGAAAGGGGGGGGAAAGCCTACTTAAATTGACACAAGCAAAACAACCACATAGCCCTCCCCCTTTCCAGCATTCCCTCTTAATATTTTCAATATGGCTGCTCTACGTACTTTATGACCCACCTGAAATTGGCTCGTGACCCACTGGTGGGTCCTGACCCACAGTTTTGGAACTGTCTTAAACCAATGTTTTATGTATTAGTGTTCTACTCAAACTTAAAACACGCAGATTAGAATAGTTGGTTACCAGGACACACTAAAGTAGTAGCACCACATCATTTTGGATCGACTGGTTTCTCGGAATTCAATATATTCATTGACAAATATATTGTAATTAATGTACAGAACTGTATATAATAAACTAAGTGAGCCATTATGCTTGTAACTACATGTTTTGTTGTTGCTTGCAGAACATTTGCATTGGGGATCACAATTCAGATCATAGCCTGAATTGTCATAGCCTCAATAGGGCTTTGGATGTGTTGTTTTCTGACAGCACACACACACCCCGAGTTTCGCATGCTCACGCACACATGTTGCACTGCTGATGGTTTTGCGACTGTGGGACCATCCATGTGTCAAGAGTGAGCATGCTTAGACCTTCGCTGCTCATGGGCTCAGCAGATTCTAAACAACATCACAATCCTAAGGATTCCTTTCTGTGAAGCAGTATGTTGTTCTGAAAATGAACAAAAAGTGAGCACTTATTACATGCTTAGTACTACATGCTCATACATTTTTTTTTAGTTCCTGTTGAGTATCCCTTATTGGGGCTACTTGGACAGAAAGGTGTCTGGATTTTGGATTTGTACGGATTTCAGAATAATTGCAAAAATATAATGAGAAATGCTTCCTCTTGCTCTTTTCACTGTGACCCATTTGGGTCTCTGCTGGCCTCTTTGACACTTTTCAACAATGTCTGTACAGGTAAATGCTACAGAGCAGAGAATAGAACTTACGGCCTGTACGTGGGAATGAGCACAAGACCTTCCAGCGTTCACACTACAGAAAGCTTTAAAGAAGTATTGGACAAAAATATCTAGATTTTCAGAATAGTCCACATTCCAGATGTCCAAATAATGGGTAATTTAACCATACATCTTTTGATCATGTTTTACTTTTGTTTAAATGAGTCACTAAAAAACAAAATACTATAATTTTGTTACAGTATTTGGTGTACTATAACAATTTTTCTATAATTTGGTAAGTCACCACTCGAAGACACATGACAGTTCCTAAACTAGGTCATCATTTGGATTTATATCTCACCATTCCTGGACTCCTTAGAGGTGGCAGATGTGACTTCTTCCCAATCTATCCTCTCAACAAGTCTGTTGAGAGCCTGAGAATTAGTGACTGGCCCAACATTACCCAATAAACTTCATGGCCAAGTGGGGATTTGAACCCATCTCCCAGGATATGAACCCATATCCATATAGTATATGGATACTATAACCAACACTGCACCATGCTGGCTCCTTAACAATAAGGTTTGATGTAACCATATGGACTCCCTCTGCATGCATTTCCCATAACGTGCATTCTTACATCACATCCTGTCCTTTTGCTTCTTCCTCTGAACACTATCCTAGATCAGTGGTATTCAAACTTAAAACTATCCTAGATCAGTGGTATTCAAACTTTTCAGACCGGGACCCACTTTTTGGAATGATGCTTGTGTCAGGACCCACCGAAAGTAATGTCATGAACCTGGATGTGATGTTATGGCAGGAAGTGACATCAAGCAGGAAGTGCTGTATTGTAACATAATAAAACGACACTCCTGAAATGCTAACTGGCATTCTTGGATGGCAGCAATTGCCCAACCATAAAATGTCTCCAACAGAAAGCAAGATTAGGACAAAATATGATGTCAAAGCACTGAATTAAAAACAAAAACACTTGAAAATTTAAACTGTTAAAGCTCACAAAAGAAATATAATAAGAGTAAGGTCTGCAGTTTCCAGGATGGCTGGTCCCAGCGTTCTGCAACCTGACATCAGGTCATGACCCACCAGGTGGGTCTTGACCCACAGCTTGGATAACTGAGAATGTCCTAGAGAAATTAGTGTCCTGCCTACCTGGTGGATGGAATGAATGCTACAGGCCAGTGGTGTCATCCTACCGGTACGCTGAGCGGGACATCCAGGTGATTGGCGGCCCGCCCATCGGGTACTGCAGCGTTACGCCATTTGCGTAACGTGTGCAGGCGGCGTAACTGGTTACACAAACGGCGTAACGCTGCGGTACGCAATGGGCGGGCTGCCGATCACCCAGATGTCCCGCCCAGCGTACCAGTAGGATGACACCACTGCTACAGGCTATACCAATTAAAAACAACATGGCCTACAGAAACCCTTTAGCGGCTAAGACTGAGGTGTGATGGAGAAAGTATCTGGTTTTAATTCTGTCTTCAGCCCTAAGCAAGCTTACCTTTCTCAACCTGTTGTTAGCCCTGTCACGTTGGGAAAAGGTTAATGGGGAGCTCTACGCAAAATTCACTGTATCTTTGAAGGAGCAGGAAACTATCATGCAAAACAAAGAGCAATTCAGGCCCAGGGAACGCTCCAGACTTCACACTCATAACGAGGGAAGTAGCAGTAGCAGTAACAACTCCCCAGGTGTGAAGCATCCTAAATTACAGGGATCGCTGCTGGTACATCCTTGAACAGGAGACCTAGGGTCTAGGTGTGAAATGAGCTACAGCTGTGCAGGATCTACGACACTTTGTACGTGACCAGAATTATGATTGGTTTCCATCCCACCATGTCATCACAATTCTGGATCAATGATTGGACGTAGCCCATCATGGGCTACCTGTAGCCATTGCTATTGCTGGCCTACTTTACATTGTTGTAAAGAACTGATCTGTGAAGCCTTTTGAACACTCTAGTGCTATACAAATATGAAATTATAAGTAGGTCCTGCAAAAAAAACCAAAAAACATTGCATCTCTCCAACCCTAATACTTGCCACCTGCGCAAGCAGGTTGATTTCTTTGCCTCTCTGTGTGCTCTGCTGTTTGGTTTTTTTTCCAGCTGCCGCCATTCCATTCTTACGGCAATGCACTGAGCAGGCGTGTAGATGAAGTATATGTACCTCTATGTACCTGGGCAGTTCCCTTTCCTGCATATGCCAGAACCACCAAGCATGTTCAATCACAGGCGGGCTTGTTCTGCTTTCAGTGCTCCAATTAAGTATTTTTGCATACCTAGGGAGCACCCTGAGTATCTAGAAACCACTTCCTTGTCTGTGGGTGGCCCTGTTTCCTGTACAAACAAGTAGGCACTTAGCTATGTGAGGTTGCTATTGGTATATGTGTGTGTGGGAGGGGGAGCAGGAACTAGCTGTGCATCTGAAATATCTCCATTTGAGAGAAATACATGGCACCAGGACGAACATTCTAGAGGTTTTGTTGTTTTGCAAGTGTAGAGTTGCATCTGCAGTCTCTGAATTAGGGTTAGGAGCTAAATTAGTTCAGGAAATATTCTGTACCATGAGAAATGAAATGAGTAGCAGCCTGATAATAGGCAAGTCCCTCCGAGTACAGGCATGCCCTGGTATCTGCTGGGATTCCATTCTGGACTCTGTCAATACCTGAAACTAGATACTGGGGACGCCTTTTTAAAGATAGGGGAGCATCAGTGGTTTTGCTGCAACAAAGTAAAAAGAGATTTGTCTAATGTTCCTCGTTTTAATAGGTGCTGCAGTATCCGTGGTTAACTGAGCCCTGATACCTCTTCCGGGGTTCCATCAACATGCCATAACTGACTGCCGTCCACTCAGTGCTGTGCCACCCTTTAAAGGGCCCCAGAGAGTGAAAAACTTGAGAACTGCTGATGCAGAGGAAGAATGTTGTTAGAAAATGATAGAAAGTTCTTGTCTCTTGGTTCACTATTGCCAGTGATACTGATTGCTGCCCTGGGTTGCTACCTTGGTTCTGGGCGGCAATAATAAGACAAAACGCAATCAACACATGCGGTTGCCTTGTATTGTGTGTCACCAGCCCCTCTCACCCAACGGACCCCCAAACGTAGCTCCTGTGTTGCAGGGCGAGTGCAGCTCAGCTTTGAGAAATCGAAGATTACAGAGCTACAATGAGTAGTTGTGCCTCTTCAGTTTTCAGACATGTGGTTTTCTTACCAGCCTTACCTGAAGATGCCATAATTTGAACCTGGGACCAGGACTGCCTGCAAAGAGTAGCATGTGGAGGGGGAAAGTAGTGCCCCGCCTTCAGTCTCCATAGGTCATCTGAACTCAAGAAATGATCCTACTTGAGTGTTACATGTAAGATTCCTTCAGGTGCATATTTAGGATATAGAAGTTATGCATCGCCCTTGGCATGAATTCATCTTTACAGGATGAACATGTGAACAGGCTAAAACACTGATGGCGAGCCTATGACACACGTGTCGAAGGTGACATGCCACAGCCTTTTGGCTGACACCATCATTTGCCAACACCCAACAACAACTGATCATTTAGTTGCAATGATTTGATTTTTTGTAATGATTTGATGTTTCTTTATATAATGCATGGCCCCATATATGATTGGACTATATTTTTTAAAAAAATAAATAAATGATGTAAATAATTGTTTCTCTTTTGTTGGGAGTGGGGAGTGACATGCCAGCAGAATCAAGTTAGGCATTTTGGACACAGCAAACCCAAAAGGTTTGCTATCACTGGGCTAGAATAAAAAAAGTTAGGAAAAGAATGGCTAGCCCATCAGACCACTAATCGTTCCTAACTACACCAAAGTAAGTCACATGAGAAATGCATCCTATCTTCAGCTCTTGCTGGTGGTGGGACAAACCTTTTGGCTTTGATTCATGCATTTCACTCAGATAAGGAGTTAAGTGATCTTAACTCTAACATGTGCAAATAGATGTAGTAATTTTTTAAAAAATAAAGCAGTATCCTATTTTAAAATCAGCCACCTGTATGGCTATGTAATAATGAGCCTATTTCTGGGCACCTCTTTAAATCTTACTTGTGCCACGTGACTCTCCTTGAAGCTTTAGCACTTTTTAGCTCATAATTTTTTAAAGGAAAAAAACTTGCGTTATTGACAGCTGGGGAAATGGTGTCAATCCCAGTATCTGTATGAAAGCAAGTCTAACACTAGGGGGCAGCATTACTTCAGTTCTCAGGCAATGTTTTCTCTGGGTTCCAGAAGAGAGCTTAGATACAGAGCAATCCCCAGGGCTGATTTAGCAGCTTTGAAAGAGAGGCATTTTAACATGCAGTTCAGTGAGTAAACTGCCATCCTGTTTAACTAAAGCCAGGCTTGTTATAAACCATGACATTCCCCCTTGCAGGACTTGGCAAAGAGAAGGCAAGTAGTTAAATTTTAGTGGGTTCCTTTCGCATTAGGACTGTATGTTTAACCTAATGATAGATGGAAGCCCTAATGGAAATGTGACTGTTGATGGGTTTGTCAGGGCTGCAGCCATGAAGAAGCAACTTTTAAATGCACTTTGTGAATCCTACGGGGAACCCTTAAGTAACACTATATCTTCATCTTGGTTAACAAGCACTTAAACTTAAACACATGATGGTTTAGAGGGGGTTGTGTGTCTCTAAAATATTAAAAAGTGGTGAAAAGCCAAAGACCAAAGGAGAAAAATTGCAGAGACAAATGAAGCAGAGAGTTTGGCAACCTAAATTAGGTTCTTTACAGTGCTAGAGCCAAAAAAAATGAAGTACAGCCAATCCTTGCTATCTGCAGACTTGATACCTGCAGTGCCCTATAGCTGCAATGCCCTAATAGCTGTATCACCATGCGTGGAAGTGTGCTCAAGATGGCAGAGGGCAAACAGCCCCTGGTATGCACATCTTATCAGCTTGATGGTCAGGATACAAAAGAGACGTGGTGGCGCAGCGAGTTAATCCACTGTTGCTGGGCTTTCAACCGCAAGGTTGCGAGTTCAAGCCTGCATGACGGAGTGAGCTCCCGTCGCTTGTCCCAGCTCCTTCCAACCTACCAGTTCGAAAGCACCTAAAAATGCAAGGAGATAAATAGGGACCACTTCGGTGGGAAGGGAACGGCGTTCCGTGCACTACGGTGTATAGTCATGCTGGCCACATGACCACGGAAGCTTGTCCTCAGACAAAACGCCGGCTCTACAGGCTTTGAAACGGAGATGAGCACCGCCCCCTACAGTCAGTCACGACTAGACCATTCGGTCGTGGGGAAACCTTTACCTTACAGCAATTTTAGTGCCTCTATATTTTTCTCATATAAAATCACGCCTTTCCCTTGCTGAAGGAAATGCCCAAGGCAGCGTCCCTCGTAATCAACCAGGGTGAAATTCAGAAGCTCTGATAGCAAAAATATGAACAGGTTATTTCCTTATTTGTTCAGTGCAGAACAACCCCGGCTGCCAGTTTATTCCTAGGAAGGAGCACTAGCTAGACAATGAGCCAACTTTATAGCGTAGGAGTAACTCAGCAACCTTCTTTGGGTTATCTTTGATGATGCACAACAGGCAGTGTTGATCAGAATAATTTCTCAGGAAGCTGGCTAGACCCCGGTCTATTGCTTAGTTCAGTGGTTCCCAAATGTTTTCAACAGGCAGCTCCCTTGTCCTTCTGGGCCATTGGCTGCAGCCTCCCATTAGGACGACAACCCTATACATTGTTAAAGGCAGTGGGTTTTTTGCCATTGGCTGCAGGAGCCATTGGCCGCAGCCTCCCATTAGGATGACAACCCTGTACATTGCATAAGGGCAGTGGGGGTTTTGCAAAGTTTCCGCAGTTCTCCTGGCTGGTTTCCAAGGCTCCCTGGGAAGCCATAACTCACAGCTTAGGAACCACTGGCTTAGTGTGATTATGGCTAGCATTTTTCACATTAAAACGGTGAACCTTCTAGTACAGTGTTGTTCAAACTGTGGGTTGGGACCCACTTGGTGGGTTGCGACCTGATGTCAGGTAGATCGCAGAAAGTTAGGAGCAGCCATCTTGGAAACTGCAGACCTTACTATTGATACATTCCTTTTGTGAATGTTAACAGTTTGAATTTCAAGTGAGGTTTTTTTTTTCTAATTTTGTTTTTAGTTCAGTTATTTGACAGCATATTTTGTCCTAATCTTGCTTTCTGTCAGGGATGTTTCATGGTTGTACAATTGCTGCAGACCAAGAATGCCAGTTTGCATTGCAGGCATGTCATTTTTTTATGTTACAATGACAGCACTTCTTGATTGATGATGTCACTTCCTGCCACATCACCACTTCCAGGTTAATGACATCACTTCCTGTGGGTCCCAACATGAGCGCCATTCTAAAAAGTGGGTCCCAGTCTAAAAAGTTTGCATACCACTGTTCTAGTATACCCAACCTGTGGCCACCTTTTCTGCCTATCCCTTCTAACCATTTACCTATAGTGAAAACTATGCTTAGAGCTGCCTAAAGCGTCAGTGATCAATGAACAGGGAGCATGAAACTTGGTAGCCTCCCAATTATCCTCTTGCACTCCACACAATCCCAAGGGGTCAAGACACTGCCGTTCAAGTGCTCTTCTGGAGATGACTGCACAGCCAACACACCAGGACCCTAGAGGAGCCCTATTGCTTGGTGCTACAAGCTGGAGCGGCAGCTGTGAGATTCAGGAGCTGCTCTAGCAGTACTGCTATTCCTGCTTCCCTGAAGTTAAGGCTCAACCGTGGCCCAGTTTGGCTGCGAGATGCTTTGTGAGTGGACGGCCCACTCCAGGTTGGAAGCCAACTTGCAAGAGTGGATTGCTTTGCCTACATCATCTCCAAGTGTCAAATGAGAGTATAGGGTAGTGTGAAGGGCACCAAATCCTTTAATGTTGGCTTTAGACTAAAGCTGAGGGAGTAGAAGCTAGATAATCTTCTCCAGCAACGTTTCCCAAATGGGTGGGTCGCTACCCACCAGCCTGAGATGCCCTTGCTTCTGCCCTTTGAAGGGGCAGGGAAAGGGGAAGGCAGCAATGTGATCCCCAGGAAAAAGCGGACACTTCTGGGTTCACAACGAAAACTGCAATTGCCCTTTTTTTGCTTTGTAAAATTCCTTCAGCCTCTCAGGATTCCGACGCTAGCGGCTGGCAAGTACAAAAAACCGACCACTTTCATCCTGGACAGCAGCGTGATCTTGGGGGCTGCATTGCTGCCTTCTCTACCCGCACCCCACCCCCCCACACACACTGATCTCAACTCCCGTGTAGGAGTTTGGGAAGCACGATACTGTAATATTCAGATGTACACATTATGAACATCTCAGACAGCACGCTTTCATAAATCAGGCATTCTACCCATGCTAAGTGGGCGAAGAGCCACTTTTTCAAGTGCTCCTCCTCTTTAGCAAACGGAGAGTCGCTGTCCCTCTTCACCCCAACATCAGGTCTTCTCCAGTGGCTGTTTGCTGGTGTTTCTCTTGCATCCTTTTGGATTGTGAGCCCTTTCGGGACAGGGAACAATTTCAATTTGGCTTTGTCTGTTAACCACATTGTGAATTTTTTTTTTTGAAAAGCCGTGTATATTTTTATAATTGTATATAAATTAAGAATGGGGAGCTAAGAACAGAGTACAGCCATGCCCCGGTACCTGCTGGGGTTCCGTTCCGGACCCCACCGTGATTACCTGAAGCCATGGATACTGAGGATGCCTTTTTAAAGGTAGGAGAACATCAGTGGTTTTGCTGCAACATGGTTAAAAAAAGAGATTTCTTTAATGTTCCCTTATCTTTTTAATAGGAGGCTCAGTATCCCTGGTATCTGTGGATAATTGAAAGTGTGGGCATGCCTGTATAAAACAATGCTTGGTTTTGTTAGGTGTGGTGGGTGGGAACTCCACAAAAAGTACATTTTCTGTCTGCAAGATCAAGGTGACTCCTTTATTAGGGGTGGGATAGTGAGAAAATCAAGAGGAAGAATGCAGAAACTGCTGCCCTCCAATTATCCTCAGACTCTGCTGTGAGGCTCCTGCTGCGAGTGATAACAGAACATTTATTAGTCGAAGATTTATGAGTTGTGCCCAGCTTGAAAATTAATAGAAAAAGAGGCTTCTTTCAATTTCTGGAGGAGACTGCATTTGTTGCCAATAAAACAGTATATCATTCATTATTCCTAAGACATGGAGTGGGGATAGGAGGAGGAAATATTGTGCAAAAAATATAGGCCAGGCCCCTTTTAGATCTGCATGATAAACCATCTTGTCCTTGGAGATCTCATTGTGGTACAAGAAGCAGGAACAAGTGGGACTTTCTCTGAATATGGGGAAAGGGTATCAAAAAATGTTCTTCTGGCATACTTTTAGGTCCAAACTACAGGTTGCATTTAAACACATGGTCAATTATGCTTTTTAATTTTAAGGTCTAAATTCTAAATAGCAGGTGTGGGGGGTAAGCAAGAACACGACTATGGAACTAACTTTGTCATCTAGCATCACAGACCTCCTTCCCCGAGCCTATCAGAATGTATTTGGGCCTTGATGGTGCAGTTCCTTCAAAGGACTTGACTGCATTGTGTGTGACAACTTGCCCTTTGGATTGATTCAACCTTGCTGGCATTCCAATGCTCCTCAGCCCAATGACGAGGTGAGTTACCTGGAACAGCCAAGTCCCTACATGTGCCAAATTCTGTTCACAACAGCCATCCTTGATGGTGTGCAGAGGGAGTAAAATTCTTGATAGTAAAGAAGGGGTATATGAAATCTTTATCAGAAGGAAACTGGCTCTTCTACCTACCTCCTGAAGACCTGGGAATATGGTAGAAGTTATTGACGGAGACTGTCTCGGAGGATGCAATCCTGACTGAAAGAACGCTGAACCTGGCTCTATGGAGCTGGTGATGCTCTGTTGGGCTTTAAACTGAAATTGATTTCTTTACCATCAAGGATACTGAACCTGGGTTGATGGTTTCCCTTGCTCAGCTTGAGTGGGGGAAAATGATTGCATGACATGGGCAAGGTTCATGATGAGGATGTCCATGCATGCAGATGTGGGGGAAGGGAATGTTAAGAGATGACCACTTCTTAAAACGCGATCCTAGAAAACGAAGGCAATGGAAAGCAGAAGTAAAGCCTGTGCGGATGCCGGTCCTTGTCCATCTGGCATGCCAAGATGGGTAGACTTCCATTCCTGCGATGTGGGTGAAAGCGGAAGTCTCTTGGGTGGGAGTCCATCAAAGCTGTTTCTGTAAAGGGCTCGAGCCTAATTCTTTAAAAGTGGGAAATCTAAAAGAATTTCAGTTGGGCATGTTGCGGCTGGTTTCCAAGCCTTATTTTGAACCTTATATTTCCCCAGCTCTCTTTCTTTGAAAGTCCAGTTGAGGTACAGTCAGTCCTCGTTATCCACTAGGGTTAGGTTCCTGGAAATCCTCATGGATAGCAAATTTGAAGATAACAAACCATTGACCCTATGCAATCAATGGGGTTAAGTGCAAGGGGTACCTTCTCTGCCATCAGAAGAATCCAGCAGAGACCCTCAGGAAGCCAGCAGAGTGCAGCAGGAAGTGCCAGAACTTCTCTGAATGCTGCAGAGACCTTCCAGAGGCTGCAGGGATTTTCAGAATGGCACCTGTGACCAGCATGGACCCCTTAAACATGGCCAGCCACTTTAAAGGGGCCAGTGCTGGTTTCAGGTGCCCTTCTGAAGGTCACTGCAGCCTCTGGAAAAGCTCTACATAGTGGATAATGATGACAGATGCGCAGCTAACAAGGAAAGTTGCAACTCTGCCCCCTTGCAGATAAGTAGGATAGCAGATAGCGGGTTCGCATATAACAAGGACTGACTGTATATATAAAGTAAAACTCTTGTAATGGGTTAGGTAGAGAGAACCACAATTGCTGTTTCATGAAATTTTGCAAGTGGTTTCTCTTCTAAAGGAGTGATCCTATGCATGTATACTCGTGTAAGCACCACTAAGCTTAATGTAGCCCTTGCTTTAACAGAAGGCCAGATTCTAAAAGAGATTTTCTCTGGCTGTTTTACTCAGCAAGTCTTCTTGTTTGATATGGTCTTTTACCACTCAAACACATTCTGGTGGAGTTGCGACAATATGTGCAATGGCAAACCGCTAAGTAATCGCTCTCTCTCTCTCTCTCTCTCTCTCTCTCTCTCTCTCTCTCTCTGCAGCTAAAGGTCAAACTATCCACCACTGCCCTCAACATTAAGGCTAAGTCTGGTTCCTAGAGTTAGGCCATGCTCTCATGTTAAAGAACAAGTACGGAACAGTACTGAATACCGAACAGTGTCACATGCACAGAACAGAATGGGATGTTTTAATGAGCCTGTCTTTTCCAGTTCCCGGATCATACCATTCTAGTTCTTAGCCCCATCCAGCTTGTAGGGGAAGGAGGCAGGCCCCCCACGCCTTGGGCAAAGTCTGACTGCTTTGGATTCCCAAAGGCACTTGGTAATAGATTTCTGATGTACCTGAAAACTCAGGAGCAGAGCTACATGAAGACCAATCCTTAGAAAAAGGAACTGTTTAGAAGTCCAGGAAAAACTCACTGCTGGAGTTTTGTGACGCAGGGAAAAACAGAGCCAGGGAAAGGGAGTGGCTACACTGTTAAGCGGCCCACAGATTTTCCCAGCTGTATCTGACAGATGTGTACAGTTGCCCCCGAAGAGGCTAGTTTTTCAGGGAGGGTCCAGGCCTCAAGTCATCGCCCCACAGGCTGTGTATGACCCATAATCTCATGCACAGTAAGAGAACCAAGTCCTTCGTAACAGTGTTGGTGGGTATACAAACCATTTGCAGAGTGATCGTTTTGCTGCTTCAGCTGCTCGAAAGTTGTGCAGCTGCAGTGGCACAAGACTTAGATACATGTCTAGGATCAGTGTTTTCCAGCCTGGGGGGTCGTGACCCACCATTGGGAAAGGTTCCTGGGGCATTCCTCTTTATAGGAATGGCCCAGGAATGGGTGTCTGACTGTAATGCTGCAGGCAGCTCCGGGGTCCCTACCTCCTCGGGGATGTGAGGTTCACGACCCCCTCTTTGAGTCTCCCCGATAGTGTGAATGGCTCTATTTGGTGCGGGAAAAGCACTTCCTATTTTTTGCACCGAAAGAAGTGTTTTTCATGTGCCAAACAGGGTTGTTTACAACACCAGGGAGGCTTGCAGAGGGGGCTGGGGGTCTCCTGGACTATTCCAGAGGCTGGCGTGACCCCCTGGAGGAGGTAGGGACCCTCGGGGTGCCCACAGCGCCACAATCTCTATGACGCTGCCTGGCACCCCCGCCTGACCCAGTCCCCGCCCCGCCAGCACTTGCAGCGGTCCCAACATCCAAGTAGGACCTTGGAAACCGCTGCCTTAGAAGCTTAAGCATTTCCCACTGTTCTGTTCTCTTGCCACCTGAATCATCCAGCCAGAGAAATGCTCCTTAGAACAGGAGCCAAACTATCCCAACCAGGTCTCCTAAAAGTCAAGGCAGTTCTTTGGAATACATATAGACACAATGAGGTCATCCCTGAGAAGAGCAACGCTGGGGGGGGGGAATCCTTAAAAAAAACCCACCCCCCAACTTAGCAACACGACTGGAGCATCTTTCTCTCCCAATTGCTGCTGCTGCTGCTGCTCAATGCAAGGTCTGTCCCTGCTCCGGCCAGCTGTGCTGCTTGCAACGTTGGTTGGCACCCTGCTTCAGTATACACCGCTTACTGCAATGCTACAGTGAGATCTTTGCGGGCTTTTGAGACTGGCTTCCTACGTGTACCATGGGTGTGCCAGAGGCAAAAGGACCTGCCTTTCCCCACAGCCTCTTACTTTCCCCTTCCGCACTGTAGGAACAAGCTAGGCACGTAAGGCAGGGAAGGGAGAAGAGACAAAGCGAAAGCCAGTCTTTAAGAACAGCCCTTAGCGGCCCCTTTTCTCTCCCCAAGAAAAGGAGGTCGATGCTGGCAGGCTTGACTTGAGCAGCTTTGTACCGTCGCTGAAAAGAAGCCGCTTGTTTAGAATCCGAGAAAGGGGAGTATTTCCAAAGTGACATCAACCTCTGAAGTCATCTCCAGGCCGTGGCCAGCAGAGTCTGTCCTTGAAGTGTCGGGTTCTCCACTCCGCCGTGCTTAGCGAGCCCTTGTCTTGTGTGGTGCGCTTGACGTTCTTTTCCCCAAAGCAGCAGGTCAGCAGACCGATGTGCAGTTCAGTTCCGCAGGCTCCTGCAAGGGGGGCATCCCCAGCCCTTCCGGCCCGTCTGCGATGCTGGGCTCGCTGGAACACTGTCTGTGGTTAAAGCCGGGCTGCAGGAGCAGACAGGAGTCCCCACTGTCCGGCTCTTCCACCACCATCCCCGAGTGCATCATCGAAGCCATGGCCAGGAGCTGGATGTCCGAGTGCGCGTTGGCGACGGTATGGCGGCGGATGCTCCCACATTTCTCCAGGTAGGCCTCCCCCTCCTGCTCGGTCAGAGGGGACAAGGCCGTTTCGCTGGTCTGTCGGGCCGCCACAGCGTGGGAAGAGAGGCTTAGCCCGTTGGGTTTGGGGCGAGGTCGGTGATACCTTTTCTCTAGAAGATAAAAAGGTACGTGAGTTAAGCGTGGATCGTAGACCGTGCCTGAGCCCAGCCTTTCAGGAACAGGTCTGTGCCATTTCCATCCAGCAATCTGGTCCCAAGTGCAGGATATGACAAGTCTGGATTCCCCAGGTGGGTCATTCCCCAGGTGGGTCCACTTCCCCAGGTCATTCATCTCACCCATACATGCCCTAAGTCAGTGGTTCCCAAACATTTTAGCACCGGGGCCCACTTTTTAAAATGACCAGGACCCACCGGAAGTGACGTCACAGCCAAAAGTGCTGTTATTGTGACACCAGAGCCTGCTGCTTTCTTGAGAATGCAGCACTAAGTTGGGATTTCTCAGTCATTTTCCAATACTAAAGTGAATCAGGAAGGGAAAAAGCCTATTTACAACCTTGACACAAGCAAAACAATCACACAGCCCTCCTCCTTTCCAGCATCCCATCTTCCCTTATTTTCAATATGGCTGCTCTAGGTGCTTTCTGACCCACCTGAAACTGGCTCATGGCCCACTGGTGGGTCCCAACCCATAGTTTGGGAACCATTGCCCCAAGTTAAACACCTATTTAATCTTTTTATTACTGCAGTAATAACTCACATTACTCTTCATTATGCAGGGGATTCATTCCAGGAAGTCAACTTCTGTGCAAAACAGTGCTGTGTACTACACTATTGATCTTACAAGGCAGAAAGTAGGGACGGGTTTGCTGAGAAGGCATTGCTCCCATCACTCGTGCCAGAACAAAGAGCAATGTAACAAAGCACAGAAGGGGGCCCTTTTTTTTTTGGCTTCTTGCCCTTTAACACTTAAATCCTACCACTGAGTTATGCGGACTGTGCTGCAATCCTCTCCTCCCCCAATTTCCTCTGCCAGCAGAACGGACTGAGTGCGAGGTTATGGCAGCAGAACCAGATTGGAGGACCAGTGTCGTATGGAGTAAGTCTTAAGTGTGATGCCAATTGCAACTAGGACAATCTAAAGAGAAGCAGGAGTGCAATGAGAAGGGGAGCAGCCTGTGTGGGAATGGCAATTACAGCAGCAGTAGCTGTCCTGGGCATGTGTACGTGCACAAGAGCTCAAGAAGTCTCCTTCCCTTCGGTCTCAGCATCAGATTGCTACTAATGTGCAGCCAGTACAATCAGGCGATGTGGTGAACCCAGCATTACTGCTGCTGTGAAACAGAAACACCGGCTTCTGCCTTTGAATTCTGGAAGGATGGCTGTGCGCAGCTGTGCAGCTCTGCACATGGGTGTGCCTGTACAGAGACGGGGAGGGAGGACCACCAGAAACTAGCAAGCAATGCTCATCTCCGAGCCTGAGCTCCCTGGCGGACTACAAAGGCTCCCAACCACACGTCTTCTGCTTCTGTGGAGCATTGCTCTGTAGAGCAGGAGCCCCCAATTAAATTAATGGTTGCTGCAGAGCCTCCAGCAATGTAGACTTATTTATGAAAGCCACCAGTGAATCTGCAAGGTAGCTGTAGCCATGCACACCAAGTGCTGCTTTCTGCTGGGGATTCAGTGTGGGCTATTCTGGGTCCTGCGCTTTGCACAGTATGAGAGCAAGACCTAATCATGCATGCAGAGTGGTGCTTTTCATATACAGGTAACACGGTGGTATCACCAACGAGTACTGCAGGAGTCCTGGGAGATAATGGTGCGTGGCTATCATTGCTATATTGCCCTCACAAAGACAGACACAGACACACACACAACACTATGGCTTGTATAGTAGCATTCCAATAATCCAGAATCATTGGGAACTAGAGGCTTCTGGATTATTCGATTTGCCACTTTTGAGTGCTGCATACCTTAATGCATAAATGTAGTCCTAGAATAGAAACAGAGGGGGGGGGGAAAGTCACAAGCTGTCCTAAGATTCATGAAGTCCATTCCTCTCCCAGAATCAGGGGACGCCCACTAAAATTATGAAGAAAGACTGCAGCGTTTTGGGCTCTTCAGCCTAGAAAAAAGGCGCCTGAGGGGGGACATGATTGAGACATACAAAATTATGCACGGAAGGGATAGAGCTGATAGAGGGATGTTCTTCTCCCTCTCTCAAAACACCAGAACCAGGGGGCATCCGCTAAAACTGAGGGTTGAGAGAGTTAAAACAGATAAAAGGAAGTACTTTTTTACCCAGCCGGTAGTTAATCTGTGGAACTTTTTGCCACAGGAGGTGGTGATGGCATCTGGTCTAGATGCCTTTAAGAGGGGATTGGATGGATTTCTGGAAGAAAAGTCCATCGTGGGCTATAGGTAATGATGGATTGTACAACCTCCTTACATTAGTAGTAGGCTACTTCAGAGTACTGGGTGCAAGGGAGCGGCAACAGGATCCAAGCATCTTGTTGTCTCATGCCTCCCTGGGGCACCTGGTGGGCCACTGTGAGATACAGGAAGCTGGACTAGATGGGCCTTTGGCCTGATCCAGCAGGGCTCTTCTTATGTTCTTAAAATTGACTGGCAGGAGAGTTAGAGCAGACAAAGGAAATGTTTCTTCACCCAGTCTGTAATTAATCTCTGGAACTCCTTGCCAGAGGATGTAATGATGGCACCTGGCCTAGATGCTTTTAAAAGGGGAGTGGATAGATTGATGGAGGAAAGGTCCATCACAGGTTACAAATCATGATGACTGTATGTTTGGGCCCAACTCAACCAGCTGTTATGGCATGATAGAGGTAGCCTATCTCAGAATGCCAGATGCAATATGGGAATCTTGTTGTCTCAAGTGCTCTATGAGGCATCTGCTAGGTAACTGCAAGAAAGAGGAAGCTGATGGGTACTATGTTCTTAGAACATAAATTACTTTTTAAAGATACATTTTTCCAATGAAATTGGAGGGCAAATTGGCCATGGTGGCAGGGCCAACCAAGTTCTCTACCTCCAGTTTTTCTTTCTTTGGCACAGTCATTTCAGTGCTGGAAAGTTGGTTAGGATTGTGCCTTAAGAACCTTAAAAGGTTTGCAGAAGATTCATAATAAGGACACTCTCCTGGGCCAGATTCACAATGGGACTGAGCCAAACACATTTGTATGGCCTCAGGTTGAGTTGGGCCCAGATTTATCTCAGAAATAGTCTGTTGAATCCTTCATTTTGCTCTTTGTGATTACCATAATTATTTATACCATAACTAGCTTTTTGTTTACCGGCGTTGCCCGGGTAACAAAATGATCTTCCACAGTTTATGAGTTTTGCACCCCTTCTCGCCCCCCCATGCTGACGGGGGCCAAACCCGGACTCCAACCGCATCGGGAGCGTCACCGGTCGCCTCGGCGACCCCGGAAACTATGGACTCGATGCCAATTTCGCCCGTTTTTGGCCATCTTCACTTCAGGCCCCCTATGCATCCCCACCCCCAGGGGCGCTAGGGTGGCCTGACCCCCGGAGTGTCTGTCGCCAGGCCGCAAGGCACGCGCATGCCGGGTTTGGTGCGCGTTGCTCCAGGCGTCCAGCAGGGCATGGCGGATGTTGTGTCTCGCACCCCTTCTCGCATGCCACGCCGAGGGGGGGCGAACCCGGACTCCAACGGTGTCGGGAGCATCACCGCTCGTCCCGGCAACCCCGGAAACTGTGGATTCGACGCCGATTTCGGCCGTTTTCAACCATTTTCACATGGGGCCCCCATGTACCCCCACCCCCGGGGGCGCTACAGGGGCCTGACCCCCGCAGTGTTTGTGGCCAGCCTGCTAGGCTTCCGCATGCCGAGTTTGGTGCCAATCGGTCCAGGCGTTCCAGCAGGGCATGGCGGATGTTTTGTTTCGCACCCCTTCTTGCCCCCCATGTCGAGGGGGGGCTGAACCCGGACTCCAACGGTGTGGGGAGCGTCGCCGCTTATCTCGGCGACCCTGGAAACTGTGGATTTGACACAGATTGCGGCCGTTTTTGACCATTTTCACGCGGGGACCCCCACGTACCCCCACCCGTTTGTTGCCAGGCCGCAAGGTGTATGCGTCCCAAGTTTCGTGCCGATCGCTCCAGGCGTTGCAGAGCCTATGCGAAACACACACACACACACACACACACACACACACACACACACACACACTTCTGTATATATATATATAGAGCATTAAAACAGTTAATCTGCACCCCCCAAAAAAATTTATCTCCAAATTACAGGCAGGCCCTGGTATCTGGAATGCCCTCTTCCCCTCATCCCGCACAGATACCGGAAACTGCGGATATGGGGAACGCTATATAATTAGCGCACCCATTACTTCTTAGTTGTGCTTGTAGTGCAAGCGTTTCTTCCTTTACTGAAGACTATGGAGAGGAAACTACCTGAACATTAATAGGAAGCTTCCCATTCACATTCAGTTAGTTGTCCTCTAGCATGCAGGCTGGTTGCCTGCATGTTCAGTTCTTCAGTTTAGCAAGATGCTAAGGAAAAACACTTGCACTACAAGCACAACTATGAAAAAAGTTGGGCAAACAGGAACCCCCCCCCCCAATCTGCAGATCCAGGGATAATTGAAACCACAAACATCAGATCCGTGGTCCAAATCTGGAGTCTCAACTTGATAGGAAAAGATTTCATACCGCATCCAATCACCATACAGCAGCTGATGGGGAAGCATTAAAAAAAAAACTTTGTACTAAATATATTCACCCCTATTATCCTGAAATATTTGACTTTGTGCATGGGGGGGAAATAGATTCTTTACCTTAAAACTTTAGCTTGCGTATTCAATTACTTTTAAGGAAGCTTCCTTAGGATTGTTCCAAGTGTTTTTTTCCCCCACCCAAAGGCTACACATGAAAAACATTACATCAGAGGGGAAAGTCTAGGTTCATAAATACTAAAATAGATTCCTAAGCACGACTCCTTCCTATAAAATCCATGTTGATTCTTTTTATTGTAACGCTGTGTTTTGCAGTACTCCATGATGTATAAAGCTACAAACTAGCACAACACAGAATCTGTTGGAAATTGTACTGTACTGTCTAAACGGTAGAGGGATGTATGCAGTAGTGTCATTCATTAACCAGGAGACGGAACGCGAGGCGGGACTTACCCCTTGATTGACAGGGAGCCCGTGACGCGTCGCCGCCTGCCGTTCCGCCGCGGGGACTCCTTCCGGGTGGCATGCCCCTCCGCGGCTCACCTGAGCACCCAGCGCGCCACCCAGGCAAGCGGGCACCCCCTCCGAGTCCAGGGGTGCCCGCGCAGCGCTCGGCAAGGCAGCAACACGTCAGAACCGAGCAGCCAATCAGGCGGTAAGTCCTGCCCCTCGTTCCGTCTCCTGGTTAATGAATGACACTACTGGATGTATGTATACACAGTCAGTCCTCTTTATATGAGACCTTGCAATCTGCAAATTAGCTTATAGGTGAGGTGCAGAAATACAACTTTCCTCGTTATCTGAGCCTCTGTCCTTGTTATCCACTATACAGTAACCTTCCAAAGGCTGCAGGGACCTTCAGAATGGCCAGCACTGACCCCTGTAAAATGTCCAGAAGCATCCGCCAGACTTGTTTAAGGGGTCCATGCTGGTAGCAGTTACCATTCTGAAGATCCCTGCACCCTCTGGAAGGTGGCTGCAGCAGTCAGAGTTCTTTTGGCACTTCCTGCTGCACTCTGCTGGCTTCCTGAGGTCCTCTGCTGGATTCTTCTGATGGCAGGTAAGGTACCCCTTGCACCTAACCCCATTGACCCCATAGGATCAATGGTTTATCTTCAAATTCACTATCCATAAGGATTTCCAGGAACCTAACACTAGCGGATAGTGAAGACTGACTGTATCTCACCCAGACTTTTAAAGAAAGAGAGGAATTGTTCAAAATAAGGCTTGGAACCTAACCAACTGCAACATGCCCAAGTGAAATTGGTCACAGGTGCCATTCTGAAGATCCCTGCAGCCTCTGGAAGGTCTCTGCAGCATTCAGAGATCTTTTGGCACTTCCTGCTGGATTCTTCTGATGGCATTATCTGCGAATTCTCTATCTGCAAGGATGTGCAGGGACCTGATCCTTTCAGTGATGAATCTGAACCCCCCCCCCCCCGCCCCACCCTTATGTGTGATGTACACAAATCCTAACCTGGAGTTAGGCCAGCACAATTCGGCTGGCACAAGGGACACTGTAAAGTAGGTTTGGACCACTCTCAGAGTCAGAGACTAGCACACAGACGTGCGCCATCCTCCCTGACTCAGACAGTGGTCCAAACGTGCTTTACACGTACCTTATGCCAGCCAAACTTTGCTGGTCTAACTGTGCCGGCCTAACTCCAGGCTGGGATTGCGCCCTAAATCTTAGAATATTGTGAATTGGTTCCTGGAAAACAGAGGTTGACTGGCACAAGGTCCACTGTAAAGTGAGTTTGGACCACTCTCAGAGTTGGGGTGGATGGCGCACGTCTATGTGCTCTCTGACTCCGAGAATAGTCCAAACCAACTTTACAGTGTCCCCTTGTGCCGGCAAAACTTTGCTGGCCTTACTGTGCCGGCCTAACTCCAGGTCAGGATTTCACTCTAATTGATACAACTCTGGTCAGTTGGATGACTTAGAGCCATTTGGGTGGCACTAGCTACCTCCTGACAGTCAAGTGGGCAGAGATGCCCAGCTGCTGGCCTGTCAATCACAGGAATAAGACTGGCTATGGTCTCTTGTTTTAGGCTGCTGCGTACCATGAAGACAAGCATTCCATAAAACCACCTGTAATGTTTTGCCATGCTACGTCTTTCTGCAACAGGGCCAGTTTGCACCATTCCCAGGAAAGCAGTCCATGCAGGACCACAGCATTTGCAGCATGAAACCTTCAGCAGCCTTGGGCGGAGGCACCATCGACACCTGTGGGAGTTTGGAGAGATCCAAACTAGGTGGAAAAGTAGGCACAAAATAGGGAAGTATGCAGGATTTTCACCACAGGTGTGTAGTTTGCTTTTATACATTTTTGTTGTGTTGGGTATACCGGTGATCAACAAACGCATGGAATAAACACAAATCTTCCCCATTACCCAAGGTAGCTTAGGTGTGCAATCTTGCACATATTATGCTTCAGCCTCTTGGCTGAGTTACTTTGCCCTCACCTGTTAATAGGCAGTTTGGTATAACTTATCTAGGCATAAAACCAGCGTAACTCTGAGCGCTCCAGTTATTTGATAACTACTTCAGCTCTCATTAATCATCACAAAAGATCTTGCTAGGAACTAGTTATATCCTTAGTTCCTGACCACCTGCAAGCTTTATGCTATATATTGTGCTTTCAAGCAGAATGAAATGGGAGTCTTGTGATCAACACAATTTATCGTGCTCCGCTGCCCATCGAATTTATATATCTCACAGGATCAAGACTGCTTAGACACCCTATACAGCAAATAAAGAAATAGCAAACAAACAGAAAGCAGGGAAGGGGTGAATCATAGACAAAGGATGAACGGCGGTTATGTTCTTGTGCCCCTCCCCTACAGAGGCTTTCCACCTGTTGGTGCCAATCCATATTTAGAGCTGCTCACCCATCTTTACTAAGGGTTATGAAGCAAAAACACATTCTACCCAGACTGGATGTCTATCCTGTGCTATCATAGGCAGGTCTCTGTACAGTACCTTTGCAAAAAAAAAAAAAATTACAGCAGACTGCAGTTCCTCCCACACAGAGACTCTTCCTTTGATACTTGAAAAGCTGCACACCGCAAGCTTGGTGGACTGAATATCAGACAATAGATCCTTTTGAGGAGCAGAGGGATGAAATTCCTGCTGTTGTCACAGTCCTCTGCATCTCTTTCCCTCCTGGGCCTTCAGTTAGAAATTAATACATATCACCATTGTTCAAGCCACAAATGGTCACAGAGCACTGCTGAAGCAGCAGATTTGCGTTCCGGCCCAGGGAAGATTGCATTTCAGCAATTATTTATCACTGGCTGAAATAATGGGGTGGAGGGTAGGAGCGGAAACATCACTTTTCGTTTTAACAGAGGACTGGCTCTAACTGCCTGAAGCCATTGATTGAAGTGCACCTTCGCCCTACAGGAGGAGCAAGCTGTTGTGCCAATGGCAAAGCACAAGCACAGTCCTAGCAAGCAGCCTACAGCCACGTAGAAGTGGCAGGACCCAACCACCCCTCCAGAACCACAGATGTGGATCAGATGCATGTGCCCCAGGATCTGCAGCCTCCATAGCCAAAAAACAACCCCTCTAGAGCAGTATTTCTCAAGCTATAGGTCAGGACCCACTTGGTGGGTCGCGGAAAGCTGGGAGCAGCCATCTGGGAAGCTGCAGACCTTACTCTTCCTATATGCCTTTTCTGAGTCAAACATTCTCAGTTTGAATGTTCCAGTGAAGGCTTTTTAAAATTTTGTTTTTTGTTCAGTGCTTTTCATCATATTTTGTCCTAATCTTGCCTGCTGTCAGGGATGTTTCATGGTTGTGCAATTGCTGTAGTCCAAGAATGCCAGTTTGCATTCCAGGAGTGTCATTTTATTATGTCACAGTGATGGCACTTCCTGCTTGATGATGTCACTTCCAGCTATGACATCACTTCCAGGTTAATGGCATCACTTCTGGTGGGTCCCGATACGAGTGCCATTCTAAAAAATGGGTCCTGGTCTAAAAGGTTTGAGAACCACTGCTCTAGTGTTCAGCAAGAATGACCACCTGCATGCCTCTGCTGAACCCTGACTCCAGCAAGTACTGCAATATAGCAGTGGTGCACAAAAGTATAACTACGTACAGCTGCACTGGGGCCTGGCTAAAATTGAATCCTAGCACCAAGTGCTTGCTCCAAAGGGATCACCAGCACAGCAGTTCACAGGATCAGGTTGCTTGTTGCAATGGCGTATGGATGTCCTGTGATAAAAGCAGGAGGGTAGAAATTTTGTGGACTCTAAAACAAAAAACAACAAAGAGCTTCCAGCACAGCTAACCAAGCGCTCGCATGTGGCTCCAGTTTTCAGCGCCAGAGCGCTCTTAAATTGCTGGGTTTATTGCAATCAGCCGAGACAAGGAGAGAGCTGAATAGCAGCGTTCTGCGAAGCCAGCATATGATCCCACTTTTCAAAATTAAATTCTGCAATGGTTTCCCAAGCATCTCATTTGTTCAGAGGTCTCCACTCAGTGCCTACAACTTCCAGCCTGGTACTGCAGCAATAAAAAGCAGCTGGGAACGTGTGTCTTGAAGGCGATGCGTTCCAGGGGAAGCACTTCCAAAATCCAGTTAACGGTCAAACAAAAAGGGACGCAGCCAGGCGAAAGCAAACGTTTTGTTCCACCGGACTGCACTAGCCTGGCCATCAGCGTACGACAGTCTTCTGCTAGGGCTGGACAGTCAGCAAATGACTGCCCTCTGGCTGAAGCAGCCAGAGGAAATTGATCAACAGGTTCAGCAGCTAAAGGACCAAGGCTAAAAATAGGCAGAGGGTGGCACTTGGAACCACAACTTCGGCAGGCAGAAGACTAGGCACAGCTTTTGATCCCACCAACTCCCAGAGTCACCCCAACATCAATATCTGCCAGCTTAGGAGGTTCCAGAGAAACGACATTCACTTTGCTGAATTATTGAATGGTGCTACTGCATTGGACTAATGTCAACAAATGCGTAACTCCAAAGCCCCATAACCATTCTTTATTTGGTCATATAGATTTGACTCTGATTTGACTCGTCGGTTTGACTCTGTCGAGCCGTTGCTCCGGCGACTACACTGGCTGCCGGTTCTGTTCCGGGCCCAATTCAAGGTGCTAGTTTTGACTTTTAAAGCCCTTTACGGCTCAGGTCCGGGGTATTTGAGGGACCGCCTTCTTCCATATAATCCTACCCGTACTCTTAGATCATCTGGGGGGGCCCTTTTGACTGTGCCACCACCAGGAGAAGTGAGAGGAGCGGCGGCCAGGAAGAGGGCCTTTTCGGTGGTGGCCCCCCAACTTTGGAACCCCCTCCCCTTTGAATTGAGAACTGCTCCCTCTTTGTTAACATTTCGGCGGGGGCTGAAGACCTTTTTATTTCAAAAAGCTTTTAACTGACAGGCTGGACGGCTGGCTGGTTGTACTTTTATTTTATACTTCATGATCCACAGGGCTTGTTGCTTTTAAATTCTATTGCTTGTTTTAATTTTCTTTTATTGTACTGCTTTTTATATTGCTTTTAAATTGTTTTTAATGTTAAATTTTTTGTACTGTTGTTGTAACGCCGCCTTGAGTGCCTTCGGGCAAAAAGGCGGGATACAAATTCAATAAATAAATAAATAATAGATGTTGGTGTAAAGAGAAAAAAAACCTGCTGATCCACTGCATTCAAACTGCTGACTACACATTCAGCGCTGCTCCACACCGTGGACTGAAATGTGGAGGGTTCGGAAAGAATCAGCCACGGGTGAGATGAGGAAGATGGTGCGATAGAATGATAAGCGCAGGAGGCAAAATAACCGAGAGTAGGAAAATAAAAAAGCAGAGGTGAAAGATAAGGCAGAACAGCATTGATTCACGGGCTTCGCTTCCACGTTCAGCTGCCAGCGCACTTCTACAAATCACCGCTCACATGAGCAGAGAGCAGCTTTCGTGCTGGGTCAGCAACCAAGGCACTGGGAGGGAGCCAGGCGTCTCAAAAGCAGATAACCAAGATAAGACTGGTGGACGGAGGAACAGGAGCTGCTGCAGTGAGAAACACGGAAAGGCTTTTGAAAAAGAAGTAGTCATGCATGCTTTGGATCAATCAATCACAAAACGATTCTGTTCAAGAGCCCGAGTAGGAGAGAGGACCAAGAAATACTGCTGAGTGAGTGTTGTTGTTCAGTCGCTAAGTCGTGTCCGACTCTTCGCGACCCCATGGACCACAGCACGCCAGGCCTCCCTGTCCTCCACTAGCTTCCTGAGTTCACCCAATTTCATATTCATTGCTTCGGTGACACTATCTAACCATCTCATCCTCTGTCGCCCCCTTCTCCTTTTGCCTTCAATCTTTCCCAGCATGAGGGTCTTTTCTAAAGAGTCCTCTCTTCTCATCAGGTGGCCAAAGTATTGGAGCTTCAGCTTCAGCATTTGTCCTTCCAGGGAGCAATCAGGCTTGACTTCCTGGAGAATTGACCGATTGGATCTCTTTGCAGTCCAGGGGACTCTCAAGAGTCTTCTCCAACACCATAATTCAAAAGCATCGATTCTTCGACGCTCTGCCTTTCTTATGGTCCAGCTCTCACAGCCATACATGGCTACTGGGAAAACCATCGCTTTGACTATGCGAACCTTTGTTGGCAGGGTGATGTCTCGGCTTTTGATTAAGCTATCTAGGTTCACCATAGCTTTCTTCCCAAGAAGTAAACGTCTTTTAATTTCATGGCTGCAGTCACCATCTGCGGTGATCTTGGAGCCCAGGAAAATAAAGTCTGTCACTGCTTCCATTTCTTCCCCTTCTATTTGCCAGGAAGTGATGGGAGTGGTGGCCATGATCTTAGTCTTTTTAATGTTGAGCTTCAAACCAATTTTGGCACTTTCCTCTTTCACCCTCATCAAAAGGTTCTTTAGGTCTTCCTCACTTTCTGCCAGTAGAGTGGTATCGTCTGCATATCTGAGGTTGTTGATGTTTCTCCCAGCAATCTTGATTCCAGCTTGTGAGTCATCCAGCCCTGCCTTCCTCATGATGTACTCTGCGTATAAGTTAAATAAGCAGGGTGACAATATACAGCCTTGTCGTACTCCTTTCCCAATTTTAAACCAGTCGGTTGTTCCATGTCCAGTTCTAACTGTTGCTTCCTGACCCGCATAAAGGTTTCTCAGAAGGCAGATCAGGTGGTCTGGAACTCCCATCTCTTCAAGAACTTGCCACAGTTTGTTGTGATCCACACAATCAAAGGCTTTAGCATAATCAATGAAGCAGAGGTAGATGTTTTTCTGGAACTCTCTTGCTTTCTCCATGATCCAGCGAAGGTTGGCAATTTGATCTCTAGTTCCTCTGCCTCTTCGGAAACCAGCTTGTACATCTGGTAGTTCTCGATTCACATACTGCTGAAGCCGAGCTTGTAGGATTTTGAGCATGACCTTGCTAGCATGTGAAATGAGTGCAATGGTGCGGTAGTTCGAGCAATCTTTGGCATTGCCCTTCTTTGGGATTGGAATGTAAACTGATCTTTTCCAGTCTTGTGGCCACTGTTGGGTTTTCCAAATTTGCTGGCATATGGAGAGCAGCACTTGGACAGCATCATCTTTTAAGATTTTGAGTAATTCCGCTGGAATGCTGTCACCTCCACTAGCTTTGTTGTTAGTGAGGCTTTCTAAAGCCCACTTGACTTCACTCTCCAGGATGTCAGGTTCGAGCTCAGTGACTGTACCACTGTGGTTATCAGGAACATTGAGATCGGCCTTATAGAGTTCCTCTGTGTATTCTTGCCACCTCTTCTGAATCTCATCTGCTTCTGTTAGGTCCTTGCCATTTTTGTCCTTTATTGTGCCTACCTTAGCATGAAATTGTCCTTTGACATCTCCAATTTTCTTGAAAAGTTCTCTAGTCCTCCCCATTCTGTTGTTTTCCTCTATTTCTTTGCATTGCTCATTTAGAAAGGCCTTCCTATCTCTCCTTGCTGTTCTCTGGAAATCTGCATTCAGTTGGGTATATCTTTTCCTTTCTCCCTTGCTTTTGGCTTCTCTCCTTTCCTCAGCTATTTGTAAAGCCTCGTCAGACAGCCACTTTGCCTTCTTGCATTTCTTCCTCTTTGGGATGGTTTTAGTTGCTGCCTCCTGTACAATGTTACAGACCTCCGTCCAAAGTTCTTCAGGCACTCTGTCTACCAAATCTAAGCCCCTAAATCTATTTGTCACCTCCACTGTATATTCGTAGGGGATCTGATTTAGGTCATACGTGGAGGGCCTAGCGGTTTTCCCTACTTTTTTCAGTTTAAGCCTGAATTTGGCAAGAAGAAGCTGATGATCTGAGCCACAGTCAGCTCCAGGTCTTGTTTTGACTGCCTGTATGGAACTTTTCCATCTTTGGCTGCAAAGAATGTAATCAATCTGATTTCGATGTAGACCATCTGGTGAAGTCCATGTGTACAGTCGCCGTTTGTGTTGCTGGAAAAGGGTGTTTGCTATGACTAATGTGTTCTCCTGACAGAACTCTATCAGTCTTTGCCCTGCTTCATTTTGTACTCCAAGACCAAACTTGCCTGTTATTCCTCTTACCTCTTGACTGCCTACTTTAGCATTCCAATCCCCTATGATGAGAAGGACATCTTTTTTGGGTGT